>VWYH01005916.1:270364-386741 GCA_013399365.1 Pampusana beccarii
TGAGAAGAAACTTCTTCTCAGTGAGGGTGACAGAGCACTGGAACAGGCTGCCCAGGGAGGTTGTGGGGTCTTGTTCGCTGGAGACATTCAAAACCCACCTGGACACCTTCCTGTGTAACCTCATCTGGGTGTTCCTGCTCCAGCAGGGAGATTGGACTGGATGATCTTTTGAGGTCCCTTCCAATCCCTGACATTCTGTGATTCTGTGATACACGTCTCAACTGGTCTGTCATCAAAAGCCAGATTTTCCACTTAGCTTTAGTAGTTAAAAACCAATGAGTAAAGTAAACTTAATGTGCAAAAGTCGCAGGTCTGTTGAATTATTAATAAGCAATACAACTGTAAATGCTTTTGTTCACCATTCTTCAGTGCACTTGCAAATGATTTCAGAATGAAAGGTGCTGAAGCATGAAGATTGTAGGCAGCCATCGCTTTTTGAAATCACAGTGCAGGGAATTGGTGGAATTCTTGCCTGCCCGGGTTATAATCAGACATTGTGAACTTTCCTTGAAAGCAGACTTCGAATTCACAGGGGTCCCCGGCCTTCAATCAAGAAAATGCTTGAAACGACCTCCATCTGCCAGTTTAATGTATTCTTCCCAAAGACTTCCATAAATATTTAATATAAGAAATGCACTGTTTAAATACAATGAATAGCTTGTGAAATTAAAGTTGGCTGACGGATTACACGACATAAGACACAGTAAACAGTGGTAGAGAAACCATAGGCAGAGCCACACACTTTTCTTCTGCTCTTCAGCTAAATGAATCAGAAAGGAATGTGAAGGCAAATTTCACGATACTCTTATTTAAGATATAGCAAGCTTGTACAACAGCCTTAATACAGAGCATGTTCCTAATCTCCTATGTGCATGGGCACACAACAGACACTTGCCTGTCAGCTGTAGAGAAGACGTATACATAATCTTTTATTTTCTCTGAATCGCTTCTTTGCAAGCCAGTACAGCATTCCTCCCCAGCCTCTTCAAAGAGCTACAATGATCAAGTGGAGAAGACAAAGCTCTGCCCAAGATTTTAAATTGGGACTTAAAACAGTGTGTAATTAAATGACCCAATTTCAAAAAATGCTAGACACCGTACAACACTAATAGCATAGCAAATGCTTTGCAGGCTGCCCAAGGTACAGCCTCAACCAACACACACTGAGACAACCGCAGTAGCAAATGTGTCAGCAAAGCACATCCCAGCATTGCGGTCACAAATTTGCACCACATGCAGCTGCAGCTTTCTGGAAAAGCAGCTCTATTAATTTATGAAATTCCCAAATTCAAACATTCGCAATGAATTTAGCAACGCATGCTGCCTGCTCTGTGTGCCCGTGCTTTACATTAATATAAAGATACATATACACAACTATACAGGAAAATATATATGTTCACGTACACTACCACTTTTACTATTTTGACCCCTTATAACATCTGAAACTTCTAAATATAAAAGCATAAGTATTACAAATATTTGCATGTTTTCACCCCTTTTAAGTTTTTTTAAATGCGCCCCTGCTACATAAGCTCAGAATGTACTTTTCCACTTCAAAACAAAACAGAGCATTGGTTTATAAGTAAATGACAAGTGAGTATTTGCTTCTGTAAAAAAAGTGGTTCTTTCGTAGAAAACATTTCTGCCCTCTGTTGAGGACAGAAAAAAACCCAGGACATGTATGAAAACATGTCTTAATTCTAAATGGAAATGTAAATCTAGACAAGGCTTAACTCTATGAAGACACAAATACTGGAATTCACTGAAGAAATCAACCTTCACATTACATTTACATATGTTTGTGTCACATGTATATACATAAATTGTTTTGAAAATGATTCAAATCCAACATCTCATAGTTCTGTGGAAATACCAATAAAAACACACTTACAGTAGTAAAAGACCATAATTACAGTCCTATTTTTTATGGTAACCTTATATATTTGTTTTTGAAATGGAAAATGAATTTTAAAGCATATGACTTTTAGGATAACTAACTGTTGTATCAGATGCTATTATTATTATTATTATTACTCCTGCTTGCCTGCAATATCAGAAGAGGCTTCTTTCTCATTTTTAAAACTCAGGCCATTAATGCTCTATAAACAAGCAACCAGAATTTATTTAAAAAAAAAAAATGTTACAGATCAAACTGACACCTAAGCATTGCCAAACTCAGGTCTTTCCACTTAAACTATCAAGATCTAAATTCTTTAAAGGATAATCCATTATAAAATTTAGATACATTTCTAAATCTGAGTACATTTCATTTACTCAAAAATTCACAAAATTTCACAAAAATTTACTTTACTCTTCCCCATTCTCTCTCTGGACACACACAAACCTGCTTCTAAAAAAGCTCATTTACTGAGATTATTACACCAAGCCTATTTTCTATACAGCATGCAAATCGGAGTCTTCAAAATTAGGTGGATCATCTAAATAATGTTTATAATCACTCTTAGTTCAGGAACATAAAAACAAAACAAAAATTCCTACTAAATATACTTTGAAAATTATTCCTGGTTCCTTTACATATACAACCCTGTATACAACATTTATGCATGTACAGATATGCATGACAATATATATCTTTAATAGCCAACAGTTGCTGGGATTCAGACGAATGTCTGACAGGGCTCAAGATGATAATCAAGACAGCGTTTTAAATCCCTTTCCTAATTTCAGTCCAGCCTGAAGTGGCAGTAGATTCTAATACAATACAGAACAATATGGAATGATTGGAAATGTCTGTTTTTCACAGTTTTAATCACAAGCATGTATTGATGGGTTGTTGGTCAAGAAAGGGAGAAGGGAAAAAGGGAGGAAATCTTATTAGTCTTTGGAAGAAGGAGAATAAAAAAGAACAACCTGAACATGCAGAAAATTTGAGAGAAGGCAGCAGGAGGAATGCAAAAGTCACAGAATAACAAGGGTTATGATTCTGGTGTTTCAGAGTGGCCCAGAGTACTAAATCTGAATTTACTGTTGACCCTGGAAAGTAAAAATATTCCCCAGTTGTTCAGACCCATCAAGCAGATCATAAAAATTAAGATCTATAGAGATGCTCCTACTTTAAAGGGCAACTGCTCTTTATCATCTTCACTGCAATTAATTCAAAATATTTAAAGAAGTCCATGAACTAGGAAATTACTGCTTTCAAGAACAGATTACAATATTAGATAGCAGTGGCTTAATTTGAATTGCTGACAAGCAAATCCAGAACACTCATTAATTTTACAACAGATCCAACTCCTCATTTCATTAACTTGTTAACATTTTTTTTTCTGCTTAATGTCTTCTTTTTGGAAGAAGAGTCTTGCTTTTCTCTTATCTAAACATAATGATCTGGTCTAACAAAACTATTGAGCTACATTCATTTGGGATGAGCTTCCTGCAAGCTGACAATAAATAAGTATACAGCTACAACTACTAATATATTGACATTCAAAAAACACACAGGTTTTTAATATCAAAGAATATCACTTATATCTTGCTTCCTTTTCAAGATATTTGTAAAACAGTTAATAATTTTAAGTGCCACAAATAATCAAATTATGTTTTATAAAAAAAGTTACATTGCCTAAATACTTGTTAACTTTTCCTTCCTTGTAAGCGATATCGATACACACCATTTTGGAGAAGCCATTATATTATTTACAAAAATTAATAGGCAACCCAAATAAAGCTCCCAAATGACTGACTCGCATTAAAACTGCAAAGTAGGCCTGTTCTCTCATTGCTAGAAATCTTCCATTTTGAGAGAGATGAAGAATAACAGCGGAGGCACGAAGTTCAGCATCCTTACAGCTGCCAGCACAGCCCAGTTAGAGAAGTGGTGCTCAATAATGGCTGCTTTAAATAAGTGGTGCCTGTAGACAATGGTTTACAGAAAAAGTAATGCTTAAACACTAAGTTGCAGTTAATTTTATGCCAAGCTAGAGGAAAACAGCTGGACATTATTTCCATTTAAAAGACACAGCCATTAGAAGTGAGCATATACCATGACTGCACCCTTACGAATTCTGCCTGTTCAAAGAATTTACAACCATTATGTTCTAGATCATAAAGTGTGAATTCTTCCTTTTATAAGAAATCAGAAATAAAACAGATTCAGTGGTGAATCTGGGGACAGAAAGCACCTAGGTATGTAGTGCTATGCTGAGGATTGTGCACCTGTCTTCCAAGAAGCCAAAAACTCACAAAAAAAAAGTCAACAAGTCTCAAATAAATGCTTGTTTCTGAAAAGTCACCAATATTGATGAAAATTAAAAATGCTACTGAAGAACAAGACAGCAAAATACCAAGAATATTAAAGGCAAAGGCCTTTGTTGGTATTCTTGACATCCAAAATGTATTAAATCTATCTCTGAGCAACTAGAAAAACACATATATTCTGAAAGCATTTCTGGCCTGAATAATATAAGGTGTCTATTAAATTTTGCTGACTTACGAATCAAAGTCTATCTTCTCCCTTCAGGTCAATAGCCAGTACAGAAACGTTTTATCTGATTTGTGGAGTACTGGAGATCCTCAACAGACCTATAAATTCACAATACTTAGTACTATGAAATGATATATTCTGTAAATGAAAGTGATGCTAATAAAATAAATTTCCCAAGACACTTGGGAATAATCACCAATAAATGAAATTGAAACACACTAACTCAAAAAAACCCCAAGCTTTATTAATAAAGTTGCTACAGAATAACCTGTTGGTTTCTCCCAGATAAATTTTAAATTAGTTCTGAGCAGAGTCTCCCCTCCCCCCTTCTTTTTAATTAATGTTTTCAATTTACCACTCACTTGGAAAAGTGACCTTACTTTTACCCTGCATCTCCCTCTTCTGGTTTTCTTTTCTGTTTATCTAGAAGCAATTGTATTAAGTAGATTCTTCTTGCCTTATTCTAAAGCAAATCAGAATCATCATTTTCAATTATTTTCATCTCCTCCTCCTTTCAGTACAGCTAAACTAACCCAACTAAACTAAGGCTGCCTAACAGGACTCTCCTCTGCCCGCTGCCCCCGCCAAGCCACCTTTATTGTTTCTCTGCCTCTTTTGTCTGGCCACTTCATCCTTCAGCCATACCCATAAAAACCCATCAGCTTTCTCAGACAGGGAGCTAGCAGGACTACAGAAATCCCCTTCAGATGTACAAACACCTATGCTCTCTAAAACACTGTAAGTATTTCCTTAAATATCAATGTTACTACGGTTGCCTTCCAATGAATTTGCATTACTGGAACGTACAAACCCAGATTGCTGGCACTTCCATGAACTGGGGAGTATGGACACTTACATACGAGGAAAAAGCTCACAGATCTACAACAAAACACGCCGCTTTTACTAATGCAGTTAGAAGGAGAGATGTTGGAGGTAACAGCTTGTAACAGACTGAACGAGCTGGTAACAGATTTCTGAAGGATGTCAACATGTTTGCTGAACTAATCTACAGCCACACACACTCCTGTAATGCACTGTTTATGGAGTTTGTCCTTATAGTGGTCATTTTTCCATCACTATTTTGCACACACAGAATATTCCTATCAGCTTCTGATGCTTTTTGAACTTCAGAGGAATAAAGCCAAAGTTTCGAACGATACGGGTAGCGTTTTGAGAGGCTCTCTTGTACTTACACACTTTCTAACTATTAATGGCATAAGCTGGTGAGCCATTACAGATGGTTCTGAAAATTTTATCCAATACCTCATTTTTCTTAACTTTGTTATACTAAAATCATTTGCTTTTTGTAACACATGTAAAAGAGCTTCTAGCACTGAAGAGTCACTTTAGATATGTTAAACAATCCCTCAGGGGCCTACACAGCAGTAGGGAGCACAAACCACCGCTGCAGCAAAAAAGGAAATATTTTAGAACGATAGATGAGGAACTTACCAAACAAGTTGTTTCAACTCAACAAAAAACATGCAGGGAAAATATTCACCCAGTGGAACACGAGAGCTTTCCAAGCTTCAGAAAAATACAGTAAACAATGGCCACAAAGATAAAACGCGTTGAAATGACTACACAATGTCCTTACAAATGATAGGTAATATTAGCACCATCCTCCCCTCACTTTTTTACTCCTGAGACACTCGTCAGCTTGCCAGAGAAGCATCAATCATCAGGCAAGAGAAAAACATAAACCCTATCAAACTGTAGGGTGGTCTTTTCTCAGGAAAAATGTCAGAGCATTCCACTTTGATGTTTTTTTTCTTTTTTTTCCCCTCTTTCAGAAACAGACCAGGAAAACTTCTCCACCCTATAAAAATAATAAAGCACAAAGCCACACAACTTTCCAGTACAGAAAATAACCTGCAATGAAAATTGTTTCATTCCAGTGGCACCGAGTGACAAATTAACATTAAAAATGCTGGATCACAAATGATATGTTCATAATTACATTTGAAAGCAGGAATTTCTGCTTTTATCATTGATCAGTAAGGAAAAGGAAATACTCTTCTAATAATGACACTAATAGACTAATTATACGTCTAATTTTCAGTGTCTAAAACTACTACGGACCACATTTTGTCATCTCCAGAAGCCTGTAAATTGAATCAACAATCAATATAATCAACACTATAATTAAGATTTCAAAATAATTTTTATTGTAGTAGTTTGGTAATTAATTACTTTCCAGGAAAAATTCATCATCTGGGATAAAATGTTCTTTCCACTCAGTAAAAAAATGCAACACACACAAGCACTGTCTATATATTTTTATGCAAGTGTATAGATACTACAGACAAAATAGTTTTCTCCTGAAAGTTAAGTTTTCTAAGCTGAAAAGCAGAATACGACCCAGTAATTTCTTAGCAGCATGTGAACATGTTACCTTTTAGTAAGAAAGTTGTCACTGTTACATTTTAGTAAGAAACTTGCCACAGTTTTCTGAAGAGAGAACACTCCGCTGAGTAGAAACCTGGAACATCAGCAGTCACTTCTGGAAAGTACAACTAAACTTAAAAAGTAACTGATCAGAAATACAAGTCAGAATATGCGCTTTCAACAAAGTGCACAGGCTTGGGTGTGACGCGCAAAGTTTCAACCTTTTAACAAAAGTCAAGACTACCCCTGAAGGTTTTTACCCAAATTAGGTGATCATCAGCATTTTAGAGCAAGAAGTCAGCACTAAAAAAAAGTGTTCCTGAATCATTATACGCCTGCAGTGAACTGAGAGAGCAAACCTCTCACTGTGCAAGTCTATGTAACATCTGCATGCTAAGACATAGATAGAAATCCAGTTATAATACTATTTCTATGTCTATATTTTAATGAAGACATTGAAGTAAATGGGTAATAGACTGGGGGCATAAAAATGACCAAACAGAAGCCACTTTTCAAAAAATCTGTATGTTAACTCTAATATCACTTGCTAAGTACTTACAGCACCTCACAAAAATAATCTTCCCCCGAGAAAAAAAAAAAAAGAGAGAAATTAACTCTAAAATTTGAAAAAAATATATTGTCCTAATATTAGAACACAGATAGATAAGCATAAGAATGTCTTGTTATAAAAAAAGGCAAGCACAACTTTTCTATCAGAACTGTTCCATCCTTTAACAAACAAAAATCAAAGTTAAGTAAGTAAACTGGTGCATTTAATATTGAATGAAATTTCCCTATTTGAAATACATAGCCTTTAGAAGTCCCGATGCTACGATAGTATTAAATGTATTTGGAAACTATATTTTGACAAGAATTAATCTTAGCATAACATTTCCTTCTGTATGGAAAATACTTTTATTGTGGGACTATTAAAAGAGGCTGCCAGTCCTGGATAATGACTGATCTATTATATAAAGGTATTCGACCACCTGATTTCAGTGAAATTAAAAAGCAGGTACACCTGTACAGGCATCTAAATGCTTTTGCAGGCCATGTCCTTAAGTATTTGCTTGTTACTAGACACAGCTAGGCTGATTTCTTTACACTGGAGGTGCATAAAACCTGTAAAGCAAGTAGAAGAGGCCTGAAAGGTAACTAAAAATGTTAGTCTAATTACAGATCCAATCCATATATATATATATATTTTTTTTTTTTTGCCTATCCAAGCTAAGATACAAACTGCTAACTTAAACCTCAGATGAAAGTGAATATGGACAAGACCATCCAGTTTTATTGGTTATACTCTTCCTTTCCATGGAAGGCATCCAGTTGTACACAGCTGAGGCCGTATGTTCAGGTTCAGTGGGGAGAGAGGAATCCCCTACACAATTGATATATTGGCCTCATTAGGGTTTTTTTAAAGAGTCCTTTGAAACTGCAGAACCAACTTGGCAAGAGCAGATTGGATTTAATAGCTAAACTCTGATTAAAGGAATTCCGTGCAACATAAGCAATAGAAGCAATATGAAAAGCAGCACATCAATATCCAGTCTTAAAGAAGGTTCTTGCTGAATGAGGCTAAAGTCTGACATACTTTACATACAAATATGGCAGAATTGTAGAAATATGTATTTCAGAAAATCTACTAGCTCAGCAGATCTGTATGAAGAAGTCTTTTATACTTATGCCTCAAGCATTTTTAATTCTAGCAGGGTGAATAATTATCAGATCCAGATGACAGAGTTTACATAGGTGGAAACAGAAAACTGCTGAAAAAGAAGTAATTTCAAGAAGTCCTTTATACTTGAACAACAAGCCCACAAAACTGCTCAGACAGCTCTACAGCCGGCAGCGCAATCGCATGAGCTGTTGATTATTTTCTTGAAACTTAAAAAAACCTCCCCTAGAATTCAGAAGGGGCAGGAGATCTGTTTCTGAGCCAGGCAATCTTCAAGCAGACTCACAGCACTTCAGTAGAAACCCTCCTGCTGCTACTCAGAAAGAAAGAAGAAAATTGTCCTGAAAAGGAAAATTTAGAAACTAAAAAGCTTGTGGAAATTGCAATTGGAAAACCAGTAAACTGGACAGTGGTACAGCCACCATGCATTATGCGCAGATGCAGAAAGTCCCGGACTGCACAAAAATAAGAAAAGAAAGAGGTGGGCTCATGAAAGTGTTGCCTATCAAGCAGAATCTGGGACATATGAAAATAAAACCTCCTGCAAAAAGCAGCCATAGATCCATGTTTGAGCAGTTGATGGCCATAAAAGATATAATTTTTCTGTCATCAGTTCTGTATATTCCTGTCAAAGCTGCAGTTACTTTCCAAAAATCAAGATTTTACTATTTTGAACCAGCAGGGAAGGCTACACCATATAAAGCTTTTTGGGAAATTTTTGATGTTCACTGGAAAAGCACTAAATGCCACCAGTATTTGCAATTCTGAGCAAAGAAACTCATTTATCATTGCAGGATACATGTAAATGCAATTGACAGTGTATGTGCTCTGCCAGGACTCAGACGAATATCAGAGTTACCTCATCAGCTGTAATTTTCACTTGGGAGAAGTCAGTCCAAGGCAAATGCAAGTTAATTCAGTTTAGCTTCATCTGTAACAGGACAGTCTGACTCCTCTATCTGCCTATACTACAGTGAAGTTCTAGTCTATTCACAGATGTAAAACTAATGTATTTATGAAGAAACACCAAAAAAAATTGCTATAACAACCCCTTCTTATGGAAACAGAAATGTTAGATCAATAGATTTAATATTAAAGCTGAACATACGAATTATATCAAGTTTATAATATGGGAAAATGGAAAATGCTATACATCACATACACTATGCTTTTCTTATGCTTATATGGTCTTACATTCACTGCAATTAAATCTTTCAAGGTAACAATGGTAAAATTCTGATTTACTCTAATAAGTACACTAGTGTTAGACACCTAAGAGGATCATGCAGGGCCGAAGTCTTCAACAGTAATGACTGCTTTATACTGAAGCTGAAGCTTTTTATTGCTGTTTCTATCAAAATTACATTTGTATGTTTTTCTATGAACATGTTTGGGTTTTTTGGTGCAGCTAAAGATATTTGGGATTTGTTTGTTTGTTTTTAACAGCATAAACCGGAGACTGACAAGGACTTTTTACATCAGTCCAAAGGACACAATAAAACCTTTAAAAGGCAGATAAAGACAGACTGCCTCTGGAGATTCAAAATAGTACACTGAAAAACTATTAGCCATTACAAAGTCTACTCTAGGACAGAAAAGAGATGATGGATTTAAGTCCTATATACTTTCTCCTATAGTTTTATACTCTTCCGTGCAAAAGCATCAGTTGCAACTAAACAGCATTAACAAATATCTTCTCATATGAAAATGTGGGAAAAAAAGACTCTAATTGTTATTTTAGACCTAAATGCTTTCAAAATATTTTAACATGAAGCTCACTGTATAAAATTTAAATACTTCAATTTAGTTGGTAACTTTTTAAACAACATAAAAAGTGATGTCTTTCGCTAAAGAAGTACTACCAAAAATGTTTCTGCAAACCCCAACTGCTTTCACTGTATCGATCAGTCACTGTAAGAAGTTATACAGTAAAGAACCTTCCTATGGCATACCAATGCAAGTAAAATAAAAAGGCCTGTATTGTACCACCTGCAACGGTAGCAAATAATATACTGTGATGGAAAGCCTGCCAATACTGGGGGGAAAAAAAAACCCTCACAACTTTCAATGAAAGCATACTCTTAAACCCAAGGTTCAAGGGTAACAAAAAAAGCAGCCTGGACAAGAAAAGAAAACCAAACGAAACCAACACAACAAACCATCAAAAAACTTGCCAACAACTTTGCAGTACCCCAAACCACAGCAATTTAAATAGTGTCACACCATAAACCAAACAAGTAAATGTTTTGCACCTGACCTGCACCAGAGTTATTCACAATTTACCTTATGAGCAGTAAAACTTATTTATATGGCTGCTAAGACAAAAGGGAAGAGTCAATTTTCCATATATTTTCCAGCATTTACAGAATTCAATTATAGATCATCTTTCTTTCTACCAGAGGGCTTATTTCTTCAGGTCTTAGGACATATGGATACAATGGAACTTCAGTATATATTTGAACAATCGCCTGTGTTTTACATTAGACAGTGTGCATGATCCTTGGGTAGCTTAATACATTTTAAAGTTTGGATAAAATAAATTTGCACCTACAAATGGATTGTTTTAGATGCTAAGCCTTGCAGCTACTCCCCAACAAACACCTCACAACGAGTTTCAGCATTTGCACAGGGAGATTATCACAGTATGCTCCTTGACACAGCAGAGCTCACAGTGACAGAAAACAAAATGTGCCTTCCCCATCTCCCTGGGGGTGCACTGGATTCTGAACCATTAGCAAATACAACTCCATTATATGGGAAGGAAGTGGGAAATGGTTGTGCTCTGCAGGTGTTCAAAAATACATTTTCAGTAAGGGAGCAGATGCTTAGAAAAACAATTCAAGTAACCACATGGCACCATAATCAGTCTTACTACTGTACTTGAAAGCAACTGTCTTCCTTGCAAATATACAAGTTACTCAGTTTTGGCATCACACGTATTCATTGCACCTGCAAATGCTTGAATATATTGCACTTGAACATTTCAATGTACATTTTTTTAAAGCAACAAGACACAACAGATCACGAACAATGATGAATAAATTACTGTCCTGGTCACAATAAACCTTGAGAATTCATGTGGCACAGGGAGTTGCCTAAAATTTATTTTAATTTTCACTCTTTAAGACCATTAATGTATATAGAATTAGATGTAGTAAAACGTTGTCACCTTCATTTTCGATGTTTCCGCTACCTTACTTTGCCATAAAAAATTTGCTTATTACTATACACTGAATATGTGAAACATCAATTGTTACAAAACATCTTGTTTCAGTCCGTCTTGAGGAACCAACTAACCCAGACAGTGCCAAAGTGTATTTCTTCATAAACAACTCTAACGAAAACGAAGGTTTTCACTGCAAATGGAAACCCTGCGAAAACAGGATCATTCAGAAGGTGCTGAGTAAAACCAATATCCCTTAAGCAGAAAACCTGAAATAAAATAATGACTTAAGTGGCTGAGTTTTCTCACTAGCTTCAATTAGCAGTGTGTTTTTCTTTTACACATAGACAGGACTGAAAGTTTACAGGACAGCACTACGCATGACTACTGTCTTTTAATAGAGTTTCATTTTCTTCTGAAAACTAGAACCTCTCAATAAGGCATTGAGAACCTGTGACCAAATCCCGTTAGTGTTAAAGGCATCTAAAGAGCATCTAAACCCGTTGATTATTTAATGATCTAGAACTGGTGTAGGCCCAGCTGATGCACCAAGAACTGAACAGGTCAGGGACTGAACTATCTATCCTCTCTCTATTTCCAGACGGCCTTTGCAGGTGAAGAGAGAAGGATACGATCACGCCAGTAGCAATCTGCCCCTAGTCATGGTGAACCCATGCTTAAGGAGAGACAACAATCTCCAACTGCTATTCTGATACCTCTCATTAAGATCAGATTGTTGTTTCTTGTTTTGGTTTGCTTTTTTAAACTGCTTAATGATTTTCATAAGAAGCAATTTTGAACTACCTTAAAATCTGCTTAATATTTTACTCTTTGTAAGCAAAACATTTTCTGCGCCTGCATATATGTAGCTTCATTGCACTAACCCACATTTTTTTTTCCCTCAGATACTACATCCTATCTGTGCATGTACCTGCCTTTATGCTAATAAAAATCAATTTTAACTTGAACTGATTCCTCCTTACTCTTCTACTTAGACTGACAAAATAACCCCAAATGGAAAGTTTAACTTCCTTATTCTTCACTTTCTATTTTTTTCCAGGCCTCTGGGGACTCTCTCTCTCCATCATGACTGCTTCCTAGAGTAAAAATCAATGTACAAGCAGCTGTTTCTTTCATTTATTTGAATCTCTCAAACATCTTAAACCATTTTTACACTGATTGTTCAGATCTATTTCCAACAGGCCTACAAATAAGACTACCAACTTCGAGAGTGACTACAGCACTCTTTTCCAACCTGTTAGGCTATGAAATGGATATTGTGAAACCAAATCTAACTTTCAGTAAGTTCCAACCATATTACAGCAGTGACAACATTTTCATAGGTCCACGCTCTAATTTCAAGAATTTCTGTTTCAAAATTCAGGATACCTGTTGGATTTTCCAGATCACTGTTCTGATCTGTCTATGTTCTTTACTTGCATCGGCCACTGGCATTTACTCTACTCAGGATCACAGTCTCCCTTAGACTTTCTGCATATTCTGAAGGAGATCGTAACAAAGACACCACATAGGTTTAATCATCTAGGCTATTCAATGCTGGTTGCTCTAAAATTCTCCATTTACAGTGCTCTCAGAAGTTCCAGAAAGAGGCAGTTCGTTTTGAATTACACTCTTTCTCACTCTAGCTAATTACAGTTATAGGTCCTTTACCATATTAATGACACACAAAAACCTGAAGAGTCCTAATGATAAAGACATTAAAATGAGAAAGCTGAAACATAATGAGTTCTGTGGTTTATCTGCTCTCTTCAGTTGGTTCTTCCCTAAACAGCAATATTGATATATAAACACTTTGTACACAACTATGTCTTTAAAAAAAAAAGTTCTAAAAAGTGTGCCCTTTAGAAGTAAACATTTACTATGCCATAGTACTGACCTACAGTGATATTTCCTATGGTTAGTACACATAGTGCAGTGATATATTTGTATCTTGAATTTTCCACTGTGTTTATCATTAATGTACTTCTGTTTCATAAAGGAAGATAACTGCAAGAAAGTCTCTTTCCGTAATTCAGTATTGATAACAGAGCAATCATAGTCCTTTATAAAAATAATAAAGCAGTATTACTTTCTATTCCATTCTCTTTATCCTCAACTTATTGCTACGCTGCCGCAAGCCACACAAAGAAGTTAATGTTTTCCAAGTTAAACAACAGGCTGTCTGCTTATCTGAAAACTTAACTGTGGTGCAACTTCCAGCTACCTTAGAGCAAGCGCAATGCCTAGCAACCCTGCAAACCCTGAGAGCTCCAGATTTAGGTCCTGTCGCATGTGTTAGCGTGAACGCTTCCAGTCTGAGTAGGCATCGCCAGCACCCTTCCCCCTCACGGCCTGCTTGCACTGTCAACCGCAGTTCAATAAAGTCAAGCTGCATAAGGAGGCAAAGAAAAGGTGAAAAAAAAAAAAGAGCGCACATATTTGGGCCAGGTCCAGGCCCACCTACCGGATAATCCCGGTTTACGTCCGACAGCTGTTTATACTTACCTGATGCGCAGCAGGTGCAGGACAAAAGGCTCACACAGCCCCACACCTGCCGCCTCCGCCCCGGCTCAGGCCAACAGGCCGTGCCTGCCGCCTCAGCCGCCTCTTGGCAGCCGGCCCCGGGCAGCAGGGGCCCCAGGGGAGCAGGGCCTGCCACCCTGGCCCCCGGCTGCCCGGCTCTGCCCCTCTGAGGCGGGGAGGCCACGCAGGGAGCAGCCGCACGCTGTCTGTCCTCAGCTGGCCAGGTGCAGCAGCCAGCTGGAGAGGCGGCCTGCAACACCTGGTCCATGCCTGGGACACCCGGCCCGCGGGGCTCAGTCGGCTGCCCTGGTTCCTGCCACCGGCCTGGGGATGGGGCACAGCCCCCTGTCACCAGCGGGCTCCTCCACCCCACGGGCCGGCTGGGCCAGCTCTGCACACTCTTCACTAGCCACCGGCACACAGGAATAACCAGCCCAACATGGCCCCCCAGCACACCCTCCAAAACACCCTCAGAGAATCACTGCGTTTGGAGGGGCAGCCAGCTGCTCATGCGTTTCCTTTGGCTCTGCCTTAAAAAGCACAGAGGTCTTTGGCTTTACTATGTCCAAAGTGCACAAGAGAACACCATTTTCAGAGCAAGCCCTCAGAGAAAAACAATAATAATACAAGTGCAATGGTCAGAGGGCTGGAGACGCCGCCATTCCTTGTTCAAAGCCATCCATTTACTCATCATTATGCTGTGCTCATTTTGGAGCCCCTTAAATGCACTGTCTGCCCAAACATTTCCTTTTACAGTACTGCTGGTAGTGCTTTTTCAGAGCCAATATTACTTTCAAACATTTTCCAGGGAGCCATGATCAAGAGCCCTTGATGTACACACTGACATGCTTTTTTTCCCCTTTCACAGGTAAACCAGAAATGTGCAGGAAAGGGAAAAACAGCAAAATGAATGACCAGGCCTAAACACTACAAGGTGCAGGACTAAGGCAACACACAGGCCTAGGAAGGAGGAGGAAAAAGAGGGGAAAAAGAAAAAGAATCCAAACCAGACATTATGGCCACAAGTAAAACTTTTATATAGCTCAATGGGATGATGTTTTCATGTATGCCACTTAAGGAAATAAATTGACTTCACATATAGCTCTGAACATTTTTGTTTGCCTGAAAGAGAAGCTCATTTTTTATGCAGGTAACTGAATAAAGCCCTCAGTTTTGATACAGGGAAATCACAGGGCAAGTTTGTCCAGATTAAGAAAGAGAACCAGGGTCCTTTGATGTAATGTTACACACTTCTATCCTCAGTGCTAAAAAAAAAAAAAAAAGCACTGCTGGTTTTAAAGCAAAACATAAAGCAAAGCTCCCTAAAAATTGAGCTCCTAAGAATCCCCTCCATCCTCAGAACTACCTATGAGTTTTGCAAAAGAAGAGGGAGCATTAACTGCTCATACCTGGAGGTTGGGCAGCATGTCATTTTGGCAAAGTGGTAAAAACAGAGATGCTAAATCCAGTCTATCCTGCAGTGCCTTTGACCAGCTTCTCAGGTGTGTTAATATAGACATTTCAATTACTCTCGGACCCAAAAGACACAAGATAAATCATTCCACAATTCATATTCCAGAGAAAAGAATGCACATACAAAAAAAAAAAAAAACAAAAAAAAAAAAAAAAAACCAACCCCACAAACAAAAACCAACCAACCAACCAAAACAAAACAAAAACAAACAAACAAACAAAAAACCCAAACCAAAAAACAAACATGTGGAAGCACAAGAACACTGTGGATAGCAAATAAGCCTCACTTAAGTACAAAGAAAGAGTTCTACTGTTAGAGAATGCTATTAATCAAAGCCTAAACAAAACCACTTGGAACACACGGAGAGGCAGTGTCTTTAATATGGTGTTAAAAGTATGACATCTACCTAGTTCAAGAACATAAATTAATCCAAGTAGTGTAATCAGTAACAATACCACATTGACTCTTTTGTGATTCTAGGAAATAAAATTCTCCTAGCTTTCACGTAAGAAAACGTGACATCAGCTCAGGTGTTATTTGAATTTTGGCAGGATGCTATAAAAGTGGAATTACGTATACTTTGATCTATAAGCTATGCTAGGGAATTTCCTGACTACTTTGGGGAAAACAAGTGTATTCAAGTCAATTTTGAGTATCTCATTTAGGTGTGTAAACAAGGAGAATATTTCTCTACACAGTAAGTGGAGACTGGACTTCAGTACTTAGTTCCTGCACATCTCAGGTAGGTAAGCAAAATGTACAGTATACTAAAGTAACATAGAAAGCAACTCTCTTCTCTCTTGGAACAAACTATCTCATAAAAAAAAAAAAAAAGAAACTATGGAAAACAACTTCTAAGGTGTTTGAAATCCTGTTTTCTTGTGCCATTTTCTGTCAGTTTTACAAAAAGCTTAAGAAACTGTGCAAGATACAAACTTACGCACATCAAGCCAAAGCTGCTGAATTACACATCTGAAGTCAAATAAATGCATCTTTAAAACTGAAGCCCACAGAATTAGATGAAGCCTACTGACATTATCTCATACTTCCAGACTCTTTTGATAGAAAGAATTCCAACTTGCACCTCTGTGTTCAGAATAAAAAGCAAAACCACTATTTTCATTAGAAGAGCAAGACTCAGAGAACAGTAGAAACATTTATTTAAGCCTTGCTGGGATTTTGCAGGATTTAATTAAAAGCTGCAAGACATACTTATGGATATGCCTTTTAAAAAGAATTCATGCCTTTGGGATGTAGCAATATATGAGACTTCAGCCACTCAATAGTTCCTTGTATTAGTGCCCAGTTCGTCTTACTGTGCATATATTATGGTTAATATGACATGATTTCATCTTCAGTGGGTAGCTGGGTTGGAGGGGCTGCCCACTGGGAGGAGCTTTTGTGCCATACTGACACATATTTCTGCCTTCTGCAGCCTTGTCTGCACCAGAAATACGGAATCAGAAATTCCCCATAAGTAATCATGAGAACAGCTGACAAAATAACACGGCTCAGGTACTCTTAAACAATGCTGTCATCTTAACATCTTCAAAGATTTCTTGATTTCTAAATTTCCCCTTAGTCACGTCTTAGTCAAGATTGACACAGGACTAGGACTGTCTAGCCAGGAAGAAGCATAGATAATTACACATACTCAAACAATAGACGGCTAAGTTTGTACTTCTTTTTCCAGCGGGCATACCCAATAGCAACCTGGATGTATAGTACTACTTAACAATGGCACATTAACATGCATTGTGCACCACATTCAGGAAACTATTAAGGATACTAATCAGCACACAGACTAGTTTAAAATTAACATATTAGGAGAAGCCCTCTAGTGTGTTCAGACAGTGAGTCAGCGTCTAAAACCAGAAGAGAAGTAGCTAATACAAACAAAATGCTAATTTTTCCCCAGATGGTGAAGCAACACCCTCTGCGTATTCCAGTTTTTTGTAGCATGTGAATATTTGGGTTTATTCCCTCAGACTACAGAACAGCGTGGGCCCTTGAACAGTTTTTGGCTATTTCTTTCCCGTCTGAACCAGCACTGGGAAAAAAGAAGGTTCAACCCTTACATTTCCACAAGTGTAATTGTATACAAGATGTACATTTCCCACAACTCTTAGTGCCCACACATTGCTAATGCCATAAAAATAGCTGCAGTTATTCTTCAGATGTTCTCTCAGCACCAAAATAACCCATGCAGACTTGTTTGTCTGTCTCCTCTTCCCCCTCACTTGCAAAACTGTATCAGCACTTTGGAGTGTCAAGGAACAGCTCTGCTCTATAATAAGAATATGTGGGACATCACCTTCCTCAACAGACCTATTTTCCTGTACATATGGAAAATGCATTGAAACTATTCCTCTCCCCTTATACTACCTCTTAGAACATGCTCCAAAAAGAAGACACCACTTTTTTCCTACAACTGATGCACCATCAAAAAGAATTGACTAAATTTCAGTGCTGCATATCTAGGGACTACCTCCTGCTTAATATGGTCTCCACTCCAATTTACACACAAGTGTTTAATACTGCTTTATATACTCTGGTACATTTGTGCAATACGCTAGTGTTTTCACAGTCACATTCTGATGGCAGTAACGTTGTTAAAATACAACACATGTGGCCAGCATAACTTACTGTTTACAACACATGAATCAAAAAGTGCTCAGCATGCTGTTCAGTTCCCTAAAATGAATATGATTGTGACAACTAGGAAATTAAAGATTTATTCTGAATCACCTAACGTCAGACACAGTAAACCCAGAAATTACCAAAACATCATAAAATCACTTTTCATACTAGAAATACATGTTAAAGGAAAAAAGTCAGCACATCCTTCCTCTACACTTACTTCAAGTTAATACCTTTTGGCAGAAGAAGCTGTTCAAAGAAATATAACTGAAATAATAAGCACTGCAGTGGTATTACAGACTTTTTTCATGTTACTTATCTTAAAGTCTGTCCACGAAATTAGCAAAGCACATACATGTGACTTACCAGCAAAACAGAAAAAAGGAAGATAATTGAGTCAAAATTATTTTTTCATAGCATTGCTGCCCTCTTCTGGTTAAATTTCTCATCCTCCATACTTCATATATTAACTAATCCATCTCAGCTAATGATATTACATTCACATAGAACCTGTTCAGAATTAAGAAATTAATTTAGTCTAATTCACAGGCAATTCTGGCATGCCAAGAGTCACATACTTTTAAGTGTTAAAAATTTGAGAGTCATGGATTAAAATCTATTATTAAAATTGATCGCTAGTATAATTTTAAAAAAATCTGTTGATCTGCAGTACAGGATTCAACTTTGACATCATGACAGATGTCAATGTAAGGATATCAAGAAAACAGAAAAGTAACAGAAGAATTTGAAAGTGCTTATTCGCAAAGGTATAGGGAGAAGAGAGAATCAAATCTTATAGCTACTCAGTTTTTACCTGTCCTGCTACACGAATAAATGCAACAAATGTAATTCAATACAAACACAGTAATTCACAATTAAAAGATCACCGCTTTATTGTCAACTAAGCACTTTTAATATTGCCAAGATCCAGAAAACCAAGCAGACATAAATCATAATAACAATACCTTTATTTCCTGCCAAAATAGCTAACATCTCAGTACAGAACTCCAAAATAAAAACAGTGAGTACAAGTTCACATACTGTTCAAGGGCTCGAACAATTCAGCGTATCCTGTCTCCATGATGCACTCAGCACTATGCTCCTAACAGCAGGCTTAAAGAACAACATACCACAAAAGTTCATCTTGGTTTTGTGTCTAGCTCCAAACTCAAGAGAGCTTTGTGTTTCAGATTTAACATCACCTTTGTAGTACTTCTTTCTCCTCTAAAGTGGATGACAATGGTTTCACTCCCTATTGTCAGGTTGTTTCATGAGCTTTATTTGTGGTATTCATGTAATTATTCTACTGAAGACAGAAAAATGTAAATGTATTCAAATATAAATAAATTTATTATAGCTTCTCTACTAGCACCATGAAGTATTTATAGCATTCAAGCCATTACTCACACAGAGAAGCTGCATAGGAATGGCTATTTCACGTGTGATGATGTACGGAGTCTAGGCAAAAATAAATCTCCTTTCTTTTGCTGTATGCAAGTTAAATTTCTCATGTTGAATGTTTTCAATAGAACAGCTGTTTCTGTCCTCAGAATACAAATTATATGAGTGAAAGTCACTACTAGCATTTTGCCTAGAATCAACTGTCTTTTGAACTCCGCTTTTGTTTAAGTTCGTTTGTTTGTTTTTGTTGGCTCTGTCATCAGCTGTTATAGAGTTAAAGGATTCATCTTGATCTTTGAAAACATAGCATGTATATTTTGGAGGATGGAGAAGGGAAAGAGAGATCCCCAGAGTTTGAGAGCTGCCGCTTCCATTTAACTTGGAAACGCCATTGCTACTGACAGTTGCCACCTCGTATCACAAGCAAAGATGTGGCCAACAGAAACACTACCACAGGCTCGTGCCTGCGAGGACAAAATAAACTTCTTTTCTAAGGACAGGCACGTGTACATAGGCAAGTATGTCAGAGAGGATTGAGGTAGAGGCAGAAACTGTTTTTAAAAGACAAAAAACCGCCCCCATACTAACTTCTTGCAAACTAAGGTCTTGTCTAGGACTAATACTGCTATTTTCCCCCATCTGTCTAAAACTGGTAGAATAAAATTGAATTTTGCATGACTTGGGACAGAAACACTTAAGATATTTCTTGCCTAGTAGTAAGCACTTCACTAGTAAAGCTTTCTACCACCCACCCCCCCCCCCAAACAAACCCAAACACAACCAAAACCAAACCTTTTACATTTCAATTGCTGATTAAAAAATGCAATCGCGCTCCCCACCCCCAAAACAAACTACTTCTAAGCTGAAGTTCCTAAACAGAATGCACTTGGCCTTTCTCACTGGGAACGAAACCGTCAGAAAGAAGGAGGAACAGCTCCTTGAACACTAAGTCCACATCAGGCATCAAACCTATTCTAAGGGCAGTTTATGGGGACAGTTAAAATGCCACCATTGTTCTCAGACCCTGAAGTTATGATCAACAGCATAACAATGCAGATAAGCTCTGTTGGTTAATGGACTCCAGAGTTTTTGTAAGCGCATGCAGCACGCACTTGTACATTACAGCATCACCAGCTCCAATGCCCATTTAAAAGACATTCTTAGCAGCACTGCATATGCCTTTTGGTTGCTGTCAGACAGACAAACATGCTCATGAGAATCATCTCGGACACCACACCCTGAACAGAGAGAAAACAAATATATGTGGTAGTAAGACAAACAAAACAAACCCCACGCGAATGTCCATTGCTTTCCTTGAGCATTACAAAATGTTCCAACTTATTGAGTTCTATGGGATAAACACTATACTCCAGTACTCTAGTCAAAAGAACCATTTCAAGTACAATAAGAGCAGCACATCCAAGAGTTGGACAGTGTCTCAGGCTGCACAGGTAATTTATCCACTAGGCCAGGTGACATTGATGCATTCCTCTGATAAAGGACTGTCACTAAATTAATTCTAAAAAGTGGATCATTCATGTTTTCATTCTTCAAGAGTTCCCAGAAGTGACATAAATGCCTTCATAATGTTCAGAATTGACTGGTTTTTGTCAAGCTGATAAAATTGAATGGCTTCACCATCCACAAATACTTCCGCTATTCAAAGTTTACAGCAATTAACCTTCTATGTTTTCTGTATATGCAGCACAGCTTATCATCCTAATCGCACACACACCTATTTGTAGAATTTCTGTCATTTCACTAAAGTATTCAGTTTAAAATGTGATTTTTTTCCTGTTTATGTCCATAAATCAGCATTAGCTTCTATTAATCAGAATTAACTTCCAAAATCTGGGTTTGTTTGGTAACTTATGCTGAATAGCTACCAGGAGCCATCTCAGACATGCAGAATTGTTTTCACACCTAGACAGATCTCACAGTATTATTTTTTTTAACACTGTAACAGGGCAGGCTTCAGCTAAAACTTGGATGCTTTAGTAAAAGTTGGGAGAAATTTATCCAAGGTATTACTCCACTGACTTCCCTGCAGTTACATCAAGTATGGGCCTGACCCTGAAACACACTATTAAAAAAGTCAGATTCAGCAATGTTCCTTTTTTATTAGGGAACAAACAGTGCAAATTTTATAATGACCTACATTCTCAGCAGGGAAAAACTGAGATTAATAAAAATGTCAAAGATGCATAAAAGATGCATTATAACAGAAAAAGCTATATAAATTACAAAACATTTCACAATAATACAATCTGACTACAGCCATCAGTGCAGAAATTGCTTTGAAAATACTGCTTTTTGTAGCTGTGCTGGTTTGGCTGGGATAAAGTTATTTTTTTCTTTCTGGTGGCTGGGCTGTGTTTTGGAGTTGGTGTGGGGGCGAAGTGGGGATTCACTGATGTTTTGGCTGTTGCTGGGGAGACCAAGGGCTTTTTTTGGCTTTCCAGCTGCAAGTGCACATGGCAGCTGGGAGGGACCATGGCAGGAAATCACCTGGATTGATGGCCAGGCTTGCCAGTGAGATGTTCCTTACCATTGGCATCATGCTCCATGTACAGCTGGAGACGGCTTTTCCAGCTTCCTCTTCTTCTGGGACCGGCTGTTCCGTGTGATCGTGTTGGAGCACAGACCGTTGTCTGGGTCTCTGCTCTTCCGATATTGGCTTTATGGGACTGGTGATCATGATCACCGCTCAGGGGATCACTGCTCAGGAGCAGGCTGGGCACCATTTTTCCAGGTTAGTGAGCAACTGCATTGTGTATCCCTTAATTTGTACGTCCTTTTATTGTTGTTGCTGTTGATCTCTTCCCCGGCTGTTCTGTTAAACTGTTTTTATCCCAACCAACAAGTTTTATCTTGTTTTTCCCAATTCTCCTCCCCATTCCACCAGGGCACAGGATAGAGAGGAGTGAGCAAGTGGCTGTGTGGTCCTAGTTGCTGGCTGGGGGTAAACCACAACCGTAGCACACTCCCAGACAAGTAAATGCACATACACAGACTAGCGATCAACAACTGCAGATGAATACAAGGCATCTGAGATACATTAAACCTACTCTACATGAGATGTGCAGCCAAACTGCCTGTGTGGTATATCTACCACATTTGAGACATTTGGTGTGCTTCTGTGAACAGTGTCCCTGGAGGCACCAGGCTCCTATTCCTTTTTTAAAATTTCAAAATACACTTTCTCATTTCACGCAGCAATTACTACAAATGAATGACAATATGTAGTTCTCATTTTTTCAGTTTTCACAGTGATTCCATGGAGCAAAAGATACTAGTAGCATTTTCAACTACCAACCATTTATTCCCATTACTTAGAAGGAACGCAAGCAGCTTAAGGGTCACAGATTTCCAGTGAAGTAAACAGAAAGCACAGATACCTGTCTGGAAGAATTCTTAATATTTTTTATTACCCATTTAAGACATATCCATATAAGTATATACAACCAATACATACAGAACACCTTAAAATATTAGTTATAGCCTTAAAATAGAACAAGAACAGATTTTACTACAAGGCACTTTGAGAGAATATTAAAGAAAAGTATGCAGCATACGTCTCAGAGACCTCTAGAAGGGTGTATAAATCTGTTCTGCTCAGAAGAGCTGCCATTTTGCACCACATCCACTCCAGCGTTTGGGGCTATCCCCAACTAGGAGGAGAGGAGATAATGAACAGTCCAAGTCCTGATCAAAGTCAGTACAGTCCAAGCTTGGGGGATAGAAGAATTAATGAGGAAATGAGAAAAAAGCAGATGGTGCGGCACTACTTCTTCCTGCATATCCGCTACCTCAAGTGGTTTCTATACATGCAAAGCCCTGGGGCCCCACCTGGTAGCAATATAATTACCCTAAATGTGCACTTATGTTTCATTACACCTTAACCATCACTATGCACACTGATTACAAGTATCAATCCATTTCATTTTCGTACACCTCTGCAGTTGTACAGCATTCAACTGTGAAAATTCAGCGCTCTCGTCACTTCTAAAACAAGGCCCATGCTGATAAACAGCAGTGGGCAAATTATTTGTCACTCTGTAGGGTGCCAGAAGGGCTTGATAAGGATGACATCACTCCCATTTTACCAATAACAATGACACTAACAAGAACATGTAATCAGTGAGCCTCAGTGCTTGGTCTAGCTGTGGCAGGTGCAACTCTTTTTATGCAAGAAGCCAGCCAGCATTAGCTTCCAGCACAAGTACGAAACTATTTCTTTTATCAGAACGTTAAGCAGAACTTGGCTTCCACAAGGCACTGCAGCTGCTGTCGCTGCTTCTACAGATGCTTTCATTAATTTTATCAAGGACATACTGAAGCAAGTGCTTGATCAGCACAATGGCTATTTAGGAACAGCTGGAGAAATGAAACAATTAACTTAAGGAGACTATGCAAGCCCAATATGCAACATAAAATAATTAAATACTAAAGAATACATTAAAACAGATGTAAGAATTCAGTACAATTCTTTATAAAGCAAGAGTTGCAGTTCTCTACAAAGGGGGAGAAGTGCCGAGAAAGATAAGCTTCACAGCTCTAACTTTATCACATCTAAATAAAATTCCTGTAACCTTTAAAATTTCTGTGACATGGATAATTTTAACATTATAATATCTACTCTATGCTCAGATACTTTCAAAATTAAGTTACAGTGAAGGATACTGTACTTTATAATAACCAAGCATGAAAGCAACTTGAAAATCCTCATAGAACTTTTATTATTTGCTGTGAAGATATTTTTCGCGACCAAATACTAGAAATGTAAAATTTTTATTTCGATTATGACAACTTTGCTGTTTGGAATATTTAAAAGACCAAACACTGTACGTAATATATGAGATATAGATTATGTTTTATTTATCTGTCTTCAAAAAATAACTTAAGATTGTGCACTAACAAAGCATTAAAAAATCCATTTGCTCACTCCTACTTCTTCAAACTCTCATAGATAAGTGAACACTGATATCTGGTTGATTAAACCTTAAAGAAAATGTCTATCTCTGTGTTTGTAAAGAACTTTTCCACCTAACAGTGGAAGCTGAGCAGCTGAAGTTTCATCTCCACACATCTTCAGGTCCACGCAGCTACCACTCCTCACAGATTTACGAAAGAGCAGCAACAAAGAACTAATGGTAGCTTTATTAGCCTCTCCGCTTCTGCTCAGGATACTAAGGGTTTTCTACAACACTATTACTCTATCTCATTGCGGCAGCCTGGGAAAAATATGAGCAGACGCAGGTACCGGCATATTTACAAAGAACGAAAAAGAAACAGTCCTGGGGAACAAGAAAATAATAGAGTATCCTTCCTCTGTTTATAGTTTGTGGAAGATCTGGGGCAGAACGGTGGTGGGATGCTGCAGCAGACATGCCCAAAGAAATCACTCCCATGATGTGAGTAAACTTTGTCTGGACATGCTGTTCAAATATTTCTCCTTTCTATACCCAAGAACGATTAGAAGTTCTTTAATTTAAGAATGGCTTCAAAAGCTCAACACACCAAGCAGAAAACTGTAATTATTTAGGCTGCTCTCCATGGCAGATTCAGACAGCTGAGCTCATGTGCATTCCACAGTGAATTTCAGTGCTAAAGTACAGGAGTTTACACACAAACAAGACAACAATCCATGTAACTGTAACACATGGGTCTCCTGCAGCGTTCCAGGGAATATATGCCCCTTTCATTTGATTAGTCCTCAAAGATAGGACCTGAACTTACTTCTAAGACAAGATGGATTAGCAATTTAGCATCACTTTTTCTGAGTAATTTTTGAAAGAGAAAATAAAAAATTGGAAGAGGGAAGAAAGCAATATCCATGCATGCCAAACACACAATTTTTACAATTGTGACCTATAAGTAATGATACTTTTCTCACATCCTTTGCACTTAGCATATCTCTGGTATTTAAGGAATAACTGTTTGGGGATTTTGTGGGGAGCTTTTTTGGGGGGGCAGTGTTTTATCAGTATGACAGCTTCTGAGAAACTAACTTGACAGCGAAACACTAAAATAAAGTATCTCTGCTAAGAAGTTTGCATTCAACTGATATACACTGAATTCAGAACTGAAAAATGATGTAAAAATACTTTCCAGACAATCTGAAAAAAAAAAATAAATCTGTGTGTACAGAAGCACATGAGGCTCATAGTTTGCTATGTACACATGATTTTTCAAATGTTGTACAAAATCAATGCAACAATCCTAAACCTTCCTCACTATTATCTACTAATACAGCAGACTGAAAGAGACATAACAAAATCCATATTTGTTTCTATGAGCATAAACTCTCCTCACATATTTTTATTAAGAATCGAGGCTAAAGAAATCAGTTCCAGTGTGGAAAAAACTGAATGTATTAAAACAATTGGATTTTCATCTACAAAGCAAATAAGCTTTTGTGTATTTTAATGCAGCAAAAAGTTCAAGGTTCTTAAATATTTTACATTATGTCCTCTCTCCACTTTTGATTGGCTAAATGTTAGTTTTGTAAAAATACTGAGAAAAAAAAAAAAATCCCTGTCCAGAATGCCTAGCAGCATGGCCATAGAGTATAAACACTTTCCATTTTTGAGTACCTCTGATATTTGACAGCTATACGAGCACTTGAACATCATTTATCATGTTTATTTTTAATAGCTCTCCTTGGGCACAGCTGCCTTGGATGCCAATCTTCTTTTCTTTTGCCTCCTGTAAATATTTGAAATAGCTATTCATTAACAGTTGCAGATTTATTCAGCACTGTTGTACTGCTTGTGAACTGGAAATAGCTTTTATTTTTCTCTCCCTATCTTTTGGCTGATCTGAAAAAAGCCCGCTGTTTAAGTTCAGTCTCTCGGGATTTAAATTATGCTCCAGCTGAGAGCTAATCAAAGGTATGTGACCTGGTTTACAAATAAACTAGGAACAAGAGTGTTATTTTTCTTTTTTCCTTGAGGTATTGGGCCTATACGTGAAAACAAACCATGAAAAGGTCACAAATACAATTACCCTAAATAAAAGCAGAAACAACTGGTCTTCACAGGTAAACCGAGTATCTCCCAAACCTTCACTGACAGCTCTTAGACCTGGCTTACATGCAATATTTGAATTTCAGATTTCAGTATTTTAACACAATGTACACATCATAAAAAAGGCATATATTTAAGCTACCAAGACAACCTGGTGTGCACATCAGGAGTCCCACATATCTGTACAAATCACAGCTTTTATTTTCATGGGGTGATACTGCAGAAACAATTTTTCTGCATCATTTGACATGATTACTCCTAATCTATTTCTACATAGAACCAAACTGTGTATAAAAGCCACCTCTCTAACACCTGAACTTAGCAACTTGTACAAAATTCTTACGACATGCATTTTAAGATCTATTTGCTTTGGACTTAGAATAGAGAGGCTACAGAGCTCTCTAAAACATACAGGTGCCCATTTTACCTGAATTATCACTTCTGTAGCACTTTAATAACAAGATTAAATTTTTGAACATCAGACACTAGGTCACATGAGAGAGTTTGAAGACAAAAAAACCCACAAACCTGTAGCTGTGCCTTGTCTAATGAAAGAAAATAAAGTCATTAATTGGCCTATACAATATAAGTAGCTTCTCTCGGAAGGCTGTTAAAAGCTATATAACAGATTTTGTTTAAATAAAGTGTTTACCAACCAGTCTCACTTCATATTAAATGCTATAAGTAATGCCAGGACAGCATGAAAGTAATGTTTTCTTCTACCTAGTCCTGAACGGTTATTTCACAAGCAATCACAGTCACTGTTGTATTATATCTAAAGCTGACTTCAAAAATACTTTAACTTGTATTAACTTTTGTCTTACCATAGTAGGAAATACTCGAGGGAAGGTGAAAAAAGCAGGGATAACAGCTAACCATGAGAGAGGTCAACCAAATCTCTAGGACCAAGCATGTAAATTTCTTTTTTCATAAGATACATTTAGTATTCTTTCAGCATTTTCTTACTGTCACAACTGGGCTTGTCATCACTCAGAGTACTACTCTCACTATGACTTCAGTGAATACACCACAAAAGATTAGACAATTTCTTTTTATAACTTACGGATTGTTTACACTTGACATATGATGTGAGTTGAGCTCTTTGTTGTTGAATTCTCTTGCTTCTGTAAACGGCACATTTTCATTTAATCCTTTAGCGCTTTTAAAGGACTTTGGAAGAACATTAACTTGGACTTGATAACATGAGCTCTTAGTTCCCTATTAAATGAATTTTAAAAGTTTCAGTCTTATAGTAGCATTAGACATGGAGGTAATATGGACTCGAAGTCACAATAGTATTGTACAACATAACAACAGGATGCAAAAAACAACCTGAACACAGAAGGTAAGCCCTCATTACAAAAGGTGGTAGAGAGCAACGCCTAAAGGATAATGCACACTTTAGACAAAGTCAAATTGGGAAAATTAGGTATTTGCTGAAATACAGCTTAAGAAAAGCCATGAGTAAGACCACTAGTCAGTCTAGCCTGCTGTCATCTCCCAAAGGATGCTTAATGAAAAGCAGAAATACAGGCAGCATAAAGTATTTGCTGAGTATTGTGCAAATTGCAATACTCCCTGTAAGACTTGTTCCTATTTAAAGAAAATGGATTATTCATCCATGCTTCTGTCCTACCTCTTACAAACATGTAAACTTTCTCTGTGCCCCATGCTAGGGAGTTCCTCAGCTTTAACCACATTCTACTTTGTTCTGAACCTCATCTCTGCTAGTTTCACTGAATGCCATGAAGCCTTGTATGGGATGAGATATCTAACATTACTCTTCGTTTTGAGTAGGAGCTGGCACACCAGTCAGCTTGCACTGGAAGGGGCAGTGGGGCATGCCTGACACGACTTCTTCAGCCCACAAAGGGAAACGCAGAAAACTAGCATGCAAACTTCATGCTGAGAGATTCTAGTTCTATTAAAACTTTTATTCTCCAAGAAAAAGTACTCTCCTTCATATCCCCACAGCAAAGACAGAAAGGTTAGCAGAAGATACCACCTTAAGTAGTCTTGTGAGTTGGATGTTTCAGTGGCACAGAATAACTAACACTTGTTCCCCCAGAAGGCCAGACTATCCAGGAGGAGACTACTTATCAAATGATAAAACTGATCATTGCTGTATTCTGATAAATTACTTCTGGACATAATAACAATGACCTATCCTGTATTTGGCAAGTGGCTGGTGCAACACAGTGCATCTGATTTGTTAAATTAACAATACGGATTCTGGTCACCGTAACTGTTCTACAGTAGGAACTGCTTGTAATATTTTCACAGGAGCAATGGAAAGCTCCAAGTAGCTGAGTGCTGCACAATATGCAAGGTTGGCTATCATAATACTCTTAAGATGTTTCGAAAATACTTCTAGTCCAGGTTTTAAAAAACCAGCAGTAAATACAGGAGTAAAACAAGTATTACCAACAAAGAAACACAAGTTCCCATAACTGAACAAATATTTACAAGGAGTGAAAAAACTAGTAAAAAACCTCCAGTGCCCTTGTGGCTAAGAAGCCACATAAAGCAACTGAAACATTCATTTTCAAACAAAATTAAAGATATGATTTTTTTTTTTTCCTGAAAGTAATATCAGTAAAATGATACACTATGTTTTAATTTGAACTGCTTTTAAATTCAATGCTAAATACACACCAAACCAAATTAATCTGTCTGGTAAAGACTTCAACTACCGGCTGTGGCATTATTAAACCTCATGTTTTACAATCCATTTCAAGTAATGCATAATTATGAAACATATTTATAAATACAATTAACAAACAAGCAATGTCATCCAGTTTTCCTCTGCTGCTGTTCCACTTAATAAGCATGGAAAGCATATAACATACACTACACTGGTATAAAATAAACAAGTCTTTTTAAAAAGACAATATTTTAAAGCAAACCTCAGATCAAATACCTCTTCCGAGGAAGCCCTAGGCCAGCCAAACATTCTATTAAAAAGCGTGAAGAATCTTCATCTAGTACGTGTTACAAGCTTTTAAGCCCTTTCCTCAGCAGGTCTACTAAACAGTGAATTACATTTTCAAGGCACTACAATTGACAAAAAAAGGCGAAATTGGCACAAAACTGGCTGACAACACCTTAAAAGAGGTAAAAACTCTCCTATCTATAATCTAAGCACAAACTCAAAGTGAAAAACCAAAACGGAAATATATTGGCAATAGAGAGAGTTCAATTAAAACCATGGTAAGTACCGATCCATTTGCATTTGGGAGATTTTTAATACAACAGCAACCTTAGTGCTTACCCTAAAAAGACACAGCTATGGATGGTAATTACATTTCCTCTAAGAATGTACATTCTTACAATACAACATTGAATAACGTGACTTGAAAGTATCTTTAAGGTGCTGTTTATAATGGTAAAATTACTAACAGTATTAAACAACAAGAAGACAACCACAGCTAGAGTGTACATTTCTGTCTCTGCCACAACAACACTCACCTGGTCGTTACTGTCTTGCTACAGCACACACGAGCTGCACGAACTTCCTTTGCACAGAGAATGTGGACTTGAAGCCCTTACGTTTCAAATAAGTTTTTCAGAAAGACACAGGTGACTTGCACTTTAACTTCAATTTTGTCTCCAGTATTCCACTACCACAGCATTTACAGGCACCAACCAGGAACTGAAAGTTCCTTTTATTTTTTAACAATTAGAGATCAGCAGTTCTCTTCCTTTAGAATTTAGCAGCAACTTACAGTATATTGTAGTGAAAATACCATAAAACCACTGAATCATGTTGGTTGGAAAAGACCTTTAAGATCATTGAGTCCAACCGTAGATGGAAAGAAGAAATCTTATTTTTCTAAGGAAGTCTGTTTCAAGAAAGATGAACAAAATGTATAGATAAGCACAAATGATTTTGATATTTGAAAAGTATAAAATTTTAAGAGACTTAGAAGATCATATTGCTTTATTCCATAGCAGATTGGCATTCAGTAACTGACAAAGAAAACAGGCATTGTTTTATAACATCCATAAATTGCTTCAGCTTTTCAAAGACAAGTATTTTTTGTGATGTTAAGCAAGCACAATGAAAAAGTAATAGTTTTAGATAATTTTTGATCAATTATTAGAATAGCTCAAGTAAAATACATAGCCTGAAGCCACCAGTAAGTTCGTTTGCTGCGGCCAAGCCTTCTTCAGAACATCAGCTTTGAAATGTTCCGCTGTCAGAGCCCATAAGCCTGTCGTCACGCTGTATATACCTCTCAGCTCTTTCTACAACATAATAGCTGAAAAACTCGAACAAGAGTTCCAGAAATGCTATTTTAGGACAGTTTGACATGAACACTTTCTCCCACCAGATCTCCTATGCCAAGCAGATCTTCAGGCTGCCCAGATGCTGCTTCCACAGGAGGCATCTGCCTCTAGAACACCTAAGTTTCGAGACTAGTTTGGGGAACTCTGAAAGTGTTACCATTCCAGAATCCGGAGGTTCCCAAACTCCAGTCCCATTCACTTTCTGGGACCACTCTATCTTTAGGAAACATTTTAAGATCACAATAGGAATCATGCCAAGCTTCCTCAGACCCATCAAGCAATTATCAACTATAAACTGCTGTCATGGTATCACTGTAACTCTAACACATGTAATACCAAATGACTAAATGACCCCTGAACGGTAGTCTCGTGCCCTACCTTCCTCTGCCTCGAGGAATCCAATCTAGTCTTGCTAAGTATTTTGTAACTCTCTTTTCTCCCCTTCCCATAGTGTCTGGAAATCTTCACTTCCGAGTTTGGAAGGGTTGGAGGTGAACTCTGCTTCCCCCCTCCTTAGTAATCGTCTTTTCTCTTGTCTCTTCACTAAAACACCAGAAGACACTGGTGTCACAGTGCACATGAGGCTCATGGAAACCTGTGGATCTCCTAGTAAGCTGTTGAAGGAAAGAGTTAAGCCAGAACAGGTATCTCATGCCCTCAGAAAATGACAGAAGACACCCCAGTATGTCCAGTATCAGCTAAAGTCTTGTAGGGCCATTTCTTATCCCGCAAGCTAGATAAGATTGTGTAGGAAATGGTGGCTCAGTGATGAGAAGAGCCTGGGCAGATTGCTACATCTTCTTTTTCCTGACACCCCTCCAGTCCCTTGCTCTGAAGGTCTAGTACCACTGGGACACTGCAGAACCGTGGTACTTCTATGATGTCAGCATCTTGGAAGACGCAAATTACGTCACTTATTACTGTCACACTTTGACATTTCTAAAACCACAGGAATAGTCTCCTTCCCGCTCTCTATTTTGCAGGACATTTCATTTGAAAATACAATAAAATTATGTGCTGAAAAAAACAGAATTTCATGGAAACTACAAGGACAGATTTCACCATCTCTAATCACAAAGGTGTGTGCAGGCATGTAATATTCACAAGAGGACAGGTGCACAATTCTGCACCCTTTCCCAGAAACCAAGATCTGATCATTCTCTCAGTCCCGTTTCTCTCACACTTTTCAAGCAGCATAAGCCAACACTGATGGTGAGAGAATCCTTCCCATCTTCCATGGTCCTCAGTTGCTTATTCCCTGCACTACACACACAGTTTTCTCCCCATTGTGCCCACCTAAGTGTTTATGGGGTCCTGAAGTAAACCAGACAGGAGAACCAATCTAAGATAAAATGGGAAGGTGGCTGGTTTTGGCTGGGGGGCAGGAGGGAGAGAAGTGGGGAGAAAAGCCGACATTCAGCTTTTCAGCTTTACCCCAGATCAGCTTCACACAAGAACTGACTCCCAGCAAGAAAGCAGGTGGCCTCAGGAAAGGATGGGGTAAAAAAAACAAATAAAAGGGGGATGGGGGGGAACATGGCAAAGAAATGCTTCTTTTACTTGCAGTGTTTGCCTTAAGTACAGCTGAAACTACAGCCTGAGGCTGATCATCAAGTAGTATTTTTAATTGCAGACATGTCTGCTTTGGCTCTATTAAACTTTTATTTTAAACAAAAATAAAAATTACCTTTTTCATAAAAATGCAAAATTAAACAATTTCGTTGTCATCCAAGAACTTAAACAGCACAAATGCAAATATTTGAGTAGGAAAATAAAAAGGAATGAGGAGACTGAACTATACAGAGCAAATGTGACCAAAACTCACGCTTTTTTCTGTTAAAGAAAAAAACGGAACCTTTGTTAAACAGACTTCTCTGGTTCTTTAAAGTGCCAAATCTAAGAGATTAGTGGAGTCTTGCTGTCTGTAGAAGTCCTAGTCAGGCATGCAAAATAAGCATTCATATACATTTTATATTCTTCTTACCAACACTGTAATCTGCAACAACCCATACGCAGTCAGAAACGCTTTATAAAACAGCAACATTACTAGACTGAGTTTGATGGAGATGAAAAGGTAATCTGGTCATGCTATAAGAAATGTTGGCAGTAGCATCAATGCTTTTGGCAAGTTATCCTCTGGACAATGCTCTGACAACAATTTTCAGAGAAGACAGCATCCTAAGCCAACAATTGTCTGCATTTTCAGCAAATATGCATTTTACTTCACATTACAGCATTAATGGGCTTTATATTTTGGAATGGACAACCATGACATGAACGACATTCCAAAGCATCCAAGGAATCAATTTCAAGCTATTCAAACTTCCTATAATAATCCCCACTGAGAAGCAATTATTACTTTCAAAAACAAAAGCTAGCACATGCAGATTTCGACTTCTGATGAAAATCTTGAGGGGAACATAAATTTTTGCAAACTTTAGGGGGATAGCTCCTCTCCAAATGAATGGTCACCCCTTGTTACTTTTCTCTTCCAGTCTTTCCTAAACAACAAACTTTCTTCTGTCATCCCATTAAGACCCTGGACAATGTCTTGGTAGTAAATAATACAGTGAACAATCGCTTATTATCTTGAATGCAATCAGTTGTTATTCTACTGCCTTTCTCTTCAATTGTTGACATCACAACATTATAAGCTCTTTGGGGCCACCGCTTTTTTTTAATTCAAAGGTACACAGTATTTAAACAGTAGAACATCAATTATACAAATAGTAAGCAGTGTCTAAGTGGTTTTCCTTGCAAGTGAAGGGCCCTCTTACAATTTTGCGTGTTATACTGCATACTTGCAAAACCTAGTGTGATTCTTTCGTGTCCTAAATGTGGCATGGACAAGATTTTTTGGCTAATTAACTGTTACGGTATGTTGGTTGTATAAGGTTACAACATAGACAATTAAACAGATTGACTGGACTAAAACCTCTACCAATGCCAGAAGAAGACATTAACACATGGGAGCAAAAGAGAAAGAGGTTCCCCTTCCTCATTTCTGATGTCAAGTAACACGGCAGACCTGGCAATAAGGGAAAAACAAAACAAAACAGAGCATGAAATCAGCCTAAGGTATGGAGCATGCCTATAAAATTGAACAATCAAATTCTGCTGAGCCTACATAAACCTATTTGACCCAAGCACTTTTTTTTTTTAACCTGAGGCAACGTATCTACCACACCAAGGCATGAAGGCCCCCGTAACTTTTCAATAAGGAAAGTTTTTCTTGTTTCTAAGCTTGTCTCAAAAATCGGCTTTTCCCTAAGGTAATTCTTGCAAGTAGTTAAAATTATTTTAACTAGAAGTATTAATTAGCTTGCCATAGTTATAAGGAAATGTAATCAAGATTACAGTGCTGAAAGTTCTTTGCAACTATAAAATTAGAATATGACATGATCTACCCTCTTAATGAAACCATTAACAATATTTTAAACTAAATCTGAGCCTTCTGCTCATTCTTAGCATTTCTGTGAAAAACAGTGGCATGTTGTGAATCCCAGAATCCTTCGTGGCCACAGGGCACAAAGATGATCAGCATGTTTAATATTTTGATGACAACATCAAACATACTGCAAGTGCACTGGAGAGTCATCAGCCTTTGGCAACACATCTTAAAACACCGAATTTATTCTGCATGAATCTATCACCTATAGAGCATATACAACAGATTTGAAGCCTTCTGACAGCAGTGGACTGACTACATGTATAATATACTACAAATGCACAAGAACGGCTCCATGGCTTTTAGATCAAAGTCAGGTCACATCTGGCCATCTCAGAAGAAAACTTCAACTCTAACCACAAAAGACCAAGTAAAAACATGAAAAAAAACCCAAAAACATGCAGACATATATTTTGATACTAATCAAAGGTCACAATGATATGAATGGAGGAAAATATATCTTCATTAAAGCTAGGTGCAGGAATACACGGAACTAGAAACTCACTCACTGTATAGCAAACAGGACTGTAAATATACAGTCATTTTACAGGAGTAATGAGCAAATACAAAGGAGAAACTTTAAAAAAAGGTATAAATGGAATGTGTATTATTGCTAAAATATGCCTGAAATGGAGGGGAAACTCACTGCCGTAATGCAGTTTTGAGAAATTCTGGGGGGACAGGAAGGGAAACACCTTTGATCAGACCAGAAGAAACTGTTAGGCCCAGTCATCCAATGGAATACATATGGCTTTGTCTTGAACCAAACTTGCCTAAACATTTCTATAACTATGCAGTAAGATCAATGTTTTCCCGCACGTAGAAGGAGCAAGCGCGGATCTCCGCTCAGGGATTGTCATGCATAAGTTCAGAATGCTATAAGCCAAACAAGCTAGGATAGAATCGAAGAGCTGAGTTGGAAGGGACCTACAACGATCATCAAGTCCAACTGCGCGACCGCTTCATGACTGGCCAAAAGCTAAAGCATGGCCTTAACGGCGTTGTTCAAAGGCCTCTTCAACAGAGACCGGCATGGGACATTGACCACCTCATCAGGAAAACTATTCCGGGGCTTGACCCCCCTCTCAGTAAAGAAACGTTTCCTCATGTCAAGGCCAAACCTCCCCTGGTGGGCACAGCTTTGAGCCATCGCCACCCGTCCTGGCACTGGGTGCCAGGGAGAAGAGCTCAGCACCTCCCTCTCCCCTTGCCCTCCTCAGGAAGCTGGAGAGAGCAGTGAGGAAAACAAGTAGGCACCAATAATTTAATGTAATTGCTACTGCATTTCTCAAGTAAAATTAAGTATAATGCAAAGGAAACTTTTATGCAACAAGACATGCTGAAGACAACAGAAAGAAATTTAACACACTGGCAAACTTGACTGTATAAAACAAACACACCAAAAACACTATAAAGAATTTATTTCTGAGCCAAGAGGAAGCAATAAACTTTTTAATTTTTTTACTCAAATGAAGTTTGAAAATACCAACAATTCTGTAATTTACTACTGAATACACATCTTTTTATCCTTTTAAATATCCTTTTGCTGCCTGATGTTAGTTATGTGTGTTTAAATATCTTACACAGCAGTTTTTACATACCTGAAGGCACTGCTTCTAACCACTACTGATGGAATGTAATCAGAACGTTTTTTTCTTTCAGGATCATTGGAAAATGTTACATGGGGCCATGAAAAGCTAATTCATTATGCTATGTCATATGATGCTAAGAAACAACAGGCTGGTACCAAAATATTTATCTTGGCCTAAGTATTCTGTGAACTAGCAAAGTAGGCAAGAAAAACCTAAAACATTCATAAGACACAAAAGACAATACAACAAGAACTTTAATAAACCAAATAACAACAAAAATCTAGCTCTTTAACTGTAGCCAAAAAGCACAGAAGAACACAGACAAATTGTTTATCAAAGTGTCTCAAATATAGTAGGACAAGCTCCCTGGAATGCAACTTCAAATTATACTACAGGAACAATATTAAAATAAAGTCTACTTTTGCTAAAAGTCAGTAAAAGGCTGACAAAAGAGGCTTATCTTAGAAAGATACTGTCACCATTCTCCTCCTTCCCCTCAAAATAAAAAAAAAGTTATAAAAAAAAAAAAGAAAAAAAAAGAACAAACAACATAAAGAAACACTATGCATAGCAAAGCTAGGTATGAATCAAGATTATCTGTGATATGGAAAGTTCTGTTCTCCCCAAAAATTTGATTGGAAAGGATGTGGAGAACAGTATGGGGGTTGGGGTTTTGGTTTGGTTTGGTTTGTTTGTTGTTTTTGTGGTGGTGTTGTTGTTGTTGTTCGAGTTTATTGTGTTTTTTGTTTTGAGGGTGGGTTTTTTTTTCCCCCTTTCGTCGGTTGTTTTTTTAAAGCTGATGAGTGTTTCTTAAAAAACAATATTCTTGTCTTATATATGTTATAATCTATATATCAGGAAATTTTGATTCTATAAAACAGAAAATACAGAGACAAAAGCATTTTGGAAGAGAAGTTTCAAAAGCATTAAATCATACAATGCTAAATGGAACACATTCAGCTTTTTCTACAAAATTTTCTTGTTGAGTTCAAGATATACCTTTAAAAATTCAGCATTTTGAGAATTTGTCTATTTTTATAGAAAGGCATTCCATAAGACACTTTAAAACCAATTTTAATGGGGAATGACTTCATACTTTTACAAAGTCATTTGTGCTCCTGAAAAGCAAATTGAAGCCAATATATGCTACCCCTTCAACATTTCATTTTCTGATGGATATCCAGTATGGAGTTTTTTCCCTCTGCCATTTTTATGGGGTAATACATAGTGTGACTTAAGTATGGGAGAACTCAAGAAACAGCCAACCGGCACCAAAGCCTCACATTTCTTCATTACCTTCACCTTACAAGGAAATTTTATTTGGCTCTTGCAATGCCTTTTGAAGGTGATTAAAGCATCCTAGCATTTGCTTTCTCACTCTCAGGCTTTGGTCTGCATTTACAGGTAAAACCTGCCTTTATCTTTGCTTCATTTTTGCTATAAAGGACACCGCAAGAATAAGTGCCTTGAGCTTAACTTTCTTAGTTTTGTAAACAACTTTCTGTTTTGCTGCCCTGGGCAATGACTGGTAAATAACACTAAAAGTTTTGCTTTTCTAAAGCTGTTCTTGCTCAACAGAAACAGACATTTGCCAAAGTTCAGCTTACAGATTTTGGGAAACAAGCATCATTTCGGTACTGAAACCATCAAACTTTCAAACGGAAAGAAAATTTTAAAAAATTAACAGAATTTCAAAATGCTGAAGCATTTCACACATAATGAAAGTGAAATGTTTCAGTATAAACATTTTCCACAGTAAACCATTCTCTTTAAAAAAATAAAAAAATCACCCCATTCACAAATGTTATATTTGCTTTCTGAGTTGACCTATATTTTTGAAAGTCATGGGGCACTCTAAAAACCAAACAAAACATTCAAGTTGATCTAAATATTTATTTCAATCCAAAATGAAACAAACCCTTTCATTCTGAGAACAGCCAAGCAAAAAATATTTCAGTTCTATATAAAGCAGATTTCCCAATCTTTCCAAATGACAATTAAAAACAAAACAAAACTAAACCCACAGAAACAACAACAACAACAAAACACCCAAACCAGCAAAAAAATAAACAAGAAACCCAAACCAAAACACTCTCCCCCTGCGCCCCCCCTCAAAAAAACCCAACCAAACCCAAGCAAACAAACAAACCAACCACCTTTCAAAAGACATGTCCATCTAATTCCGCTAATTGGTTATCTGCCATTACCATGATATAGTTTCGTTTTGCTTGGTATGTAACCATATACATATAATGATGAGTTTTTCTTTCCCACACAAAGCACATCCCAGTCTATCTTTACAATAGAGCCATAGTCTTCACCATATGTTTGAACCATACAGTGCAGACGCAATTTCAGGGAGTTTTCAAGGATTTGCATACATAACTCCAACAGAAATGAACTGATAGACATAAAATCAACAGCAAGTGCCAGTTTGTACATTGTCAGGATTTGAGTTTATATGAATGATGGAAACTCAGTTCCCAGATATCAATGGGTAACACTAGTGCACTTTTCCTTGTATTGAATTTGTTATCCAACAGGTTTCTCAACAAAGTCTCTTCTTCACATGGCTAGCATGGAAGAAGAGTTGCCTTTCTTTCAGGACCACTGCAGAAACTGCTGAATAAAATTTACAGCAAAGAAGCACAAGGAAATGCTTGACTTCTGATAATCCTGCCAGGCTACAGAAGAAAAACATCAGTGTGGGTATAATAGATACATATACTTATTCGACAGAACATTGACACAAGGAGGGCAAAAATATTAGTGAGCAAAAAATTAAAATTAGTTAGTAAAGCTCTCCCGGGACACGTTTAGGCCCATTTACAAAGGCCGCGTTGAAACTAATAAGGCAGCTTATTCACCCCTGGGTGCGTGTCCAGGCTCCGAGTGTTTATCTCCCATCAAGGTGAGACCTGCGTGCACAACCACCGCTCTCTCTACAGTCTTGGTTTCACCCCCAGAAGAGCCCTGAGTACACAGACCAGTTCTGCATCTGGGTGACCGGGCACCCAGCTCCTCACAGCATGTTCGAAGACCTAATCCACTACTGAGATGACATATCCTAAGCATCCTCATTTGGTAGTCCTGCCAACACTTAAAATTTGTCTTTTCATGAATGGCAGTTGCCCCAAAAACATATAGAGAAACTTCCTGGTAGTGGTGCAGGAAGATAAACAGTCACCAATTAATAAAGCAAAATATCTTGACAGCACTTAATCAGAGCTACTAAAACCAGAGATCCTTAGCAAAGCTCACAGTGATCTGAAAAGCTCTGGAAACAAGTCACATTATATAAAATCAATCCTTATCATTACGTATAAACATTCATTTATGGTAATACTTGTAGAGAGAGAAATATTTAACATTAATCTCTTTTAAATTCTCTACACTTCAAAATCTACAAGATTAGGGATAATTGCTAAAGATGACTAACAAAAGTCAAGACTCAGAATCTTCTTTTAGACAGCACCTGTGCTTCATAATGCTACATTTTGTCCAAGATTTCCTAAACAGAAATGTTATTCAGAATTCAACACCAAGCATGCCAGTGAACCACCATGCAAATAATGGAATAAAAATAAATTATATTTTGCCACTGCAATTATTCATCCAGAAACAATTGTTCCACATAGCTTGAGGATACAAGAACACTGTTTCCCAATAGGACTTGACTTTCATTTGAGCTCCCTGGTTGCTAGCATAAAATAAGCTAATATAGTGGTAATTACACAGTGTATATTTCAATAGCAGTATATTCCCTGCCATCTGCAACAGGCATGCAATGCTAAAGAAGCCTAATTTTGTATTGGTACATGCAGAAGTTTTTCATTCTAAACTAGAAGGAAACAACAGCTAATTCCATAAAACTATACATACTTTTAAGTTAGTCTGCTGAACCAGCAAATATTGTTGGCAATATAAAATTCTACCTTTGTCCAGAAAGTCTCTCACAACATGTAGAGTTTACATCACCAGGTAGCATTTGATATCTTTTTATGGTTGCTAAAATACCATTAAAAAAAACCCAACCAACTTAAAGCCCTGCAATTAAGCCAAAGCAGGACATCACATAACATTCAAAGCACAGGCTTGTTTAACTTCTGTGTCTCCTTGGAACACTGTTCAGCAATGGCAGTTACCTCAGCCTTCCACTTCATATACTAAGCCAAAACACATTGTTGTACATAAAGCAGCTTTTGGAAGGAAAGAAAGAGCTCTCTCATAACTGCACATGCAATTTCCTAAAACACAAGCATTGAACATGATACAGAAAAATTTGAAAAAAAACCCCATACTACTAAACTGATGACACAAAGAAAGTGCTGTATTATCAGCTATAGAAAACCTCTTTGCATAAACATCCCTACAGTAGACATTTGTTCTCTATTCAAAGACCACTCTACTATATTTTGCAAGACTTTGTCTCTTACTAGCTGTCTTACAGAAGTCTGCTATATAATGTGATTTGACAAGGCTGTCCATGTAAAAAAAGAAAAGCTACAACTACTTAGTAAAAGTTGCAATTTATGAGAAAAACCCATGAAAGTTAAAAAAGCAAAAACCTCGATAGCCTATTTTAAACTTCTAATAGATTATTTTGTTAAAGAAATTTTGTGAATTGCTAAAGTTGATGTCAGTCATAACTTCAGAACTGCTAGGAAGGTCAGATAGGAGACATAAATCCATATAAAATATGCAGACAAACACAGTTTCAGTGCACCTTAGCAGCTGATCCAATGCGTTATGAAAGTATGCAGCATGTACTAGAAACCTGCACCACACTTAGATTTTGTGCACATTATATTGAATTTAAGATATCAATTGAATTTAATTAATTGAATTTAATATATCCACCATGAAGGTGGTGAGGTACTGGAACAAGCTGCCCAGAGAAATTGTGGATGTCCCATAGCTGGAAGTGTTCAAGGCCAGGTTGGACAAGGCTCTGAGCAACCTGGTCTAGTGGAAGGTGTCCCTGCCCATGGCAGGGCGGTTGGACTAGCTGATCTTTAAGGTCACTTCCAGCCCAAACCACTGTATGATTCCATGAAAATAAAATACAACAGAAAAATTGTTTATTTCAGAGGCAAGACATAGGCTGATATCTGTTCAGTAATGATGATTTGAGCCATCTCTTTAATCAGTTAAGTCAATTTTATGCTTATACAAATAATCTGGATACACATGTAAATTATTACAGTGTTGTCATCTGCTGTCATCTAGTTACCACTCTCAGCAATGTATTAAATTTTGTTATTAAAAAATGTAATATAGACCAAAATGATCAAGGTTTGGACACTGAAATAAACATCTACTTATCTATACGAAGTATGCAAAAATCTCAAAAAACCAGCAGCTCGAGTCAGTTACAGTGCTAAATTTTGACTAAAAAGTCTAAGAGTTTCAGAAATCTTCAGAAGCCATCTTGGAGACAAGTATAGAAAAGTAATGACTGTCAGACATCACTTTACAGTTGCTGTCACACAGATATATTATTTTATAATATATTATCATTATTATATTATTAGACTGCTCCACTGGCTACTTGCAATGGCTTGCAGCCCAGTAATCCAGCACCTAAACACTTCCTATGTAGAGACATCCTACCCAGAGGCTGCAGTACAGAAGTGACTTAAATAAAATTGGGGGTATCTGATCACAACACTAAAGCCTGTCCTGGCAATATACTGCTGCTAGAAATACTTTTTCTATATGTCAACTACAATCTTGTCAAAGTACAGTTGCCTGAATAAAGAATTTTAGAGAGCTTATCTGTGCTGAGATTTAAGGACCTGTAACAAAACATCCTTAAATATAGAACTTCTAATCCATTTTCAGTGTGTTCCACAATAGAAACATTCCACCTGTGGGGCCTATCCTCTTGTGTACTGGAAGAATATACACATGCAAACCACTGCAAAGGACATCAGCCATCCCTTTCTTACGTGACTTGATCGTGCAGTTATACAAAAACATCACATACTGTTTTGCTGCTGTTCTTCTGAGACACCTCAGTTCTTACATGAAGTGGAAAATCTTTTCATCACACTTCTGTACCTCTCTGTATTTTTCACTAGATCTTCAGCAACACATCTTCCGAGAAAACAGACGTGATTGCTGAAGAGATTTGGCTCAGTAACTCAGCAAGAACTTTAATAATGACTTTGAATTGCTTAAATCTTTCACTGGACTGATGAAGAGTTTCTGCAGCCCAGCTGCAGCAAGCTGGCAGTAATAAATTCTCCATACACTACAAACTAAGTATCTGACTATTTCATGTCTGTTTCTAAGTACGTGAAAGCTGGAGGCAAAGCCTGTCATTTTACAACTCAGTACTTGTTTCTTTCCCTATGTCCTCTAACAAAGGTACTAGTGTAAGTCCAAATAAGAATAGAACTCCCTGGAGAGGCCTGCTGTGAGACACGTCATAGCATTTCTTCACGAAATTTCAAAACAATGGCTTAAGGGCAAGTTTTTCCATTAGAAAGCAAATTGCTATGAAAGAGTGAATTTTTATAATAGAGGCCACAGTACAACAGATGAACTGAATTACTCAATTTTCAGTCCAAATGTACAATATTTGAAATTCAAAATACTTTCCAAAATTTCACATTTATTGTCTGCAAAGACACAACTCCAGAGATTTTTTTTCTTGTTATATCAAGCAAATCCATCTTTATGTTAATTTAATGTGGGCTTCATGACATGTAAAAACAAACATAACAGGACAGACAGGTCTGATTTTTTTTTCTTTCCATACATACGATGAATCTAAACAAAGTTTAAATTAACCTATGTAAGTCCATAATCCTGATTGTATTGCCCATATCTTGTCTTTGCCATACTCTCTTGTTCAAAGTCTCTGTAGAACATTTCAACAGCTATATAGTACTATCAGAGTAACACTATTCCTAGACTACTCATAATACAAGAGTTATTCATAGTTACACCACAATGAAAGGAAATGAAGGAAGTATTCCTTTTCTACCTACATGCCTTGCTATCACCAGGCATTTACTTGTACCTGGCAATTACTGCTTAAAAATAACCATAACTATCAAATGGCAGCTTTTTTCCTGCTCAGTGACTACTTACTGATTTCAAAATCACCTGTCTTGTAAAACTGAAAACTTCTGGATTTCTGAAACCTATTTTCTGAACTGCTTCTCCACCAAAATAATAACTGCATTTACACATCTTGTACTTCAGTTCCTGCCCACTTTGTAATATGCATACAGGTTTTAAAAACTTGTCCTACTGAAACAAGAAATCTGAGACACCAAAGGATACCTGTTTATCGTAACACACAATCCAATTCACAGCAACCACAGCATTAATTGTACAAACCTAAGTAGTAGGAGAAAATTTGTTGCAATTACAGATGAGATTCATGGAAGAAAAAAGCAAAAGAAAATTACACTTACAATCTTAAGTGAGAACTTTCTGTGCAGATGATGTAGAACTTGAAACTTGCCAACATGGGCTTTGATTAGGAAAAGGACTCTTCCTTTCATACCACTGATAGGAATAGCAAGCAGCTCATCACTGACCTAAATAGGGTTCATCAGGGATCCCTAATTAAGCATAGATTTAAAAACACATTGAATCATTGGTGACTTCTTACTAAAACATTTACAACACTCAGAGTCATAAGTGAAACTCAATGCATGTACTGTTTGTACATACACAGAGGATGCGACATCACACGTGTTTACTGCTTTATTTTTGATTAAAAGTATTTGATACAAAAATGGAAGATGATACACCTGAATTACCTCAGTACTTTTTTTAATACACATTTAATCCTTCAACATGGCACATAGACACAAAAAACAACACCTGTGCCTTCACAGAGATTGCATTGGAAATGAATACCAGCATTATTCTATACTTTTGAAACACCAGCAAAATTTAGATATCAAGAAGAAATAGTGAGGTACAATAAAGCTATCATAACTACCAGATGTACAAGAGTTTTAGGCAGATACTGGCATGGAGTACTGTAATGCAGGAAAAACTTTTGATGTTTGATTGGATCCATATGACATTACAAATATCCTACCGAACTTAAAAGCTGATAACCTCTTAAAAGCTGATATGGCTCTCAGAAGCATCCCAGATCTCCCTCAGGAAATCGATTGCCAGAAAAAGCAATGTATCTTTAAACAGGGTTTTAAGAATCCTAGAGGGATTCATGAAAGTTGCTTTTATTGTTGAGTGAAAAAAGTTACTGTCTTCCTCTTTAAGAAACCAGAGACAGAATAAAACGACAGAGTAGTACAGTTTCCCCATCATCATGAGAAAATGTTTGCACAGAACTTCATTTGAGCAAGCCTAAAATCAAAATGAAATATGAAATATGGTAGGGCTATATTTGTAAATAGCGGCACACAACACAGTGAAAACATGGCATTCTATCGCAAAGGTACCACCAGACACAGCTATGTGTCTGGTATTAAGAACATCAATTATTTTATTAGAGCCATACTGCATGACAATCGTTACAAGAAAATAAGACCTAGTACACTTCAGAGACTGACTTTTACTGTAGGGATAAGACCCCTTACCTTGAAAAGATTGTTTGGCTCTGTCCACTAGTTCTTCAATTGGATAACTTGCTAGATCTCCTCTGGCATGCTTAGTTTTGCAGTAGGTACACGCATTGAGACACCTGTTTAGCAAATGGAAAGATTCAGTTTCTAGCCAAGAAAGCCTTTATATGTACAGCCATATTTATTAAGTACATCTGGGAAAATAAGATTTTATATTTACAGCCAGAAAATAGTAGCATTCTGGTTTAAAATGAATTAAGTACAAGCTGTTTCAAAATGATGGACCCAATACCAAGTCGCAGTCGACTTCAAATTGGGTCCATCTTTTTGAAACACCTTGTAGTTTGAAAAGTGTCCTCCTACCTTCTTAAAGAATCTTTCATATCTACACAAAAGGTTGAAAAAAAGATCAATGGAAACCACATACAAAATCCAAGAGTGGGAATTTACGTATTTTTAGAAAGCTATAATAGGGTTAATAATTGTCCATTACTAAAGATCAATCTCCAGGCTTCCAATCCCACTATTACATAATGGAATCCAACCTGATCAAGGAAATAAAGAAGAAAAAGTCCTGAAAGACTAAAAGAAGATTTTAAAAACAGTGTGTATTCTTGAAAACACATTTGTGTTAATTTTTCCTTCTTTCATTTGGCGTGTCTAAACAAAACAAATAACATAATGAATACAGAATCACCAGTTAGAAAGACAGCTTGGCACCAAAGACTGGGGAGATAATGAAAAATTCCCATAAGAAAATGAAGGAACAATGTGAATGCTTTTAATTTACCTGACAATCTAGTAACGGCAGACAACTCAAAGTAGAAGGATGGAAATATCAAAACAAGTAAAAACTACCACTTGTTGCATGTTTTTCTTGGATTAACCTTTGGATCCTGGCAGTACCATGAACGTAACAAGCAGGACACTAAAATTAGTTTGTTGCACTTTTCTTCCTCCCTTCCTCCCTTTTTAAAGCTGATGTTGCCCTATAGCTTTTTATAGGCTAAAACATTTAAACCTCTAAAACACCCACAAAAACAAAAAATCAAATTATAAATATTTATCTTGTTCGTGGTTACTAGAACATCTTAAATTCTGCCCATTTTCACAATCAAAAAACCACGGTTTCAATACAATACAACATTTGGGTGCCAGAAAAGGCTAATGCTCAAACTACAGGACTATTACAACAGAGCTTTCAAAACAATAACGAAAAGGCAAAGATAGCACCAGGTGGTTTCTACAGAAGTCAGCAGCTACAAGACTGTGTTTACTACTTGGATATATCTTGTCTTCCATTACAATGTCTGACAGCTCCACGATTAGGTAATTACTGCTTCGCAAACTCTAAAGCTTTTCCATCACAAAAGATTCCCCTCATGCATTAACGACACCTTGTTTGCACAAGCAGTGGATCACGAAGCGCAGAACATTGCACAGAACGTTTTCTCAGGTGTCCAGTGCCCCTGCACATCATCTTAGCCCTGAGAACTTCTCCACCAACCGCACCTTAATTTCTGCCAGAGGACGTCTAGATAGTTCGTGATTCTCTCTGCTAGACTGGATGTTGAAAATTGTATATCATCTTATTTATGTAAATTATTTTTCCTACCTATCAGACCCAAGCATCAGATTTCCGTGTCCATTTTAGACCAGAAAACCGAAAGGTACTGCTTAACCGCAGCAATGGGACACTTCTATTGAGAACTAAAAGCTTATATGAAATAAGCTGCCATCCAGTAAAATATACAATCATCTAATAGAAAAAAAAGACCTAAATCTGAACTTCTACAACCTGCTACAAATAAGTGCTTCATTTCCACCCAAAGACAGCTTATTCACCAGATGTGAAACCATTTTTATGTATCTCATCTTTCTTCTGCAAATCGAAAGTTTTTCATTGTGCAAGGTCTAAAGCATGTTTAAAAGAGTAGCATTTGAAATCAAGTGATTAGAAGCAGACAACTGGTTTATACTTTGTAACCTACTTAGCAAACTAAAATGCTTTCTGCTAGGTCACTGGCTGTCTAAAGTATGCTGCACAGGGCTTTCCCTCATAGCCCAGGGCGTACTCATTTCTCTCCCTGCCTCCCATACGTGACTCTTTCAAACTCCTCCAGTTCTTCCAGGGTTGCATAGCACATATCCCTATTTTTTCCTTCTCTTGTTGTTGTTTTGTTTTTCTTTTTCTGTGATTGTTAAATTTTGTTTGTTTTCAATAATAACTCTCCACTTAACTGAACATTTTATTTCCAAGCAGTCTCCCATCCAGTCACACTCCTCCTGTCTACATCACTTGCTAAGCCAGCTTTCTTCCACAGTTACACAAACGCAGAGTTACGGATGGATGATGCATGTTGTCACGTCCTGAAGACCAACACTAAACCTGCCTTCAGTGTCCTGGTGTGGTGTGACGGGGGCCAGCAGCCAGACTGCCTCTTCCTCAGCGGTACGGAGGTGGCGAACAGGCAGAAGGGGAGCAAGGGAGCTCGTGAGTCTACAGCGAGATGGGGGGGATCAGGAACCGACTTAGGTCATGGGCAAAACACACTGAGCTCAGCGAAAATTAGCATATCGACAGCCAAAATAAAAACATAATTACAAATTCCGGTAGCAGGGAACAACGAGACAAACGTTTAACCAAAGCCTTTCCTCCTGGCTTAACTGCACTCCTTCACTCCAGAGCCTTCTACCCACATCCCGCTCACAGCCAGCCAGAACCGGCCATGACCACCATGAGGCAGCTTCGGCCTCTCGGAGGTCCCTGCAGCGCCCCCGCCAGCGCCCCATACACAGGGCTGCAAAGCGCTGAAAGAAAATCCTGCGATGGCAAAACACCACAGGCAAACTCCCGCACCTTGACAAGGGCACCTCACAGGCAACGCGGTCGAGGCCGGTGTCACAGCGACAGGCCAGCGTGCGAGATCGGCAGCGCAAGATGTGCCAGTCATGGCACCCCAGCACCTGAGGGACACGTGAAGGGAGCATTAAAGCCAGCGCACATCACCGCTCCTCCAGTGCTGCAGATGGAAACCCTCCAGCAGATAGAGAGCCACGGTCATGAGAGGAGAACAGAGAGGAGTAAAGAGAGTAAAGAAAAGTAATTACTTGTCATCATTACCTGCACCTCGAATCCTACGTTCAGTTTCGGGCCCCTCACCACAAGAAAGACGTTGAGGTGCGGGAGAGAGTTCAGAGAAGGGCAACGAAGCTGGTGAGGAGTCTGGAGCACAAGTCTGATGAGGAGCAGCTGAGGGAACTGGGGCTGTTCAGCCTGGAGAAAAGGAGGCTGAGGGGAGACCTGATCGCTGTCTACAACCACCTGAAAGGAGGTTGTAGCATGGAGGGGGTTGGTCTCTTCTACCAAATAGCAAGTGATAGGACAAGAGGAAACGGCCTCAAGTTGCACCAGAGGAGGTTTAGATTGGATATCAGGAAAAAATTCTTAATGGAAAAGGTTGTCAGGCATTGGAACAGGCTGCCCGGGGAAGTGGTGCAGCCACCATACTTGGAGGTATTTAAAAGATGTGTAGATGAGGCTCTTAGGGACATGGTTTAGTGCCAGAATTAGGTTAGTGTTTGGACTCATCTTGAAGGTCTCTTGCAACCAAAACGATTCTAAGCTTCTATCGATACGTTGACCCACAGATTTTGGTTTCAGCTTTTTTTGGAGGCTGGATTTTGATTGTTTGGGGCTTTTTTAGTTCTGAATTTTTTTTTTTTGGTTAATTTTGCTTTGAAGGACATGTAAGACCAGTTTCATAGTGGATGTGTCTGCTCTTTTATAACCAACGTACTAGGGTGTGGTTTACATTTATGATATTTGTACTAATCTTTGTTTTCTCCAAATAAAATAACATTACCAGCTATTTTGTAAATTTTCTTAGGTCATCAAGAAGAGATTTAACTTGCAACAATCCTACCTCATGACCCCAAATTAAACTGATTAATGTACTTTGAATTATTAACCTTTTGCTTTGAACTATTAACCTTTAATCAGCTATGAGCCCAATACACAGAACCATTTCACAGCAAGATAAAATATTATTCACAGATAAATTACTACCATGTGGCTAATTAAAAACTTTTTTGAACATGTTACCAAAATGAACGTCAAATTTTGTGGTAAATATAGAAAATAGTGGTCTTCACATTTTTCAACCAGTATGTGCTCATGTTGTGCATTAAATTAAGCAGACTCTTCATTTTCAAAACAGTAATATTCCTCATAAAACACACACTTAACATGAAAGGCTACCCCTCACAGATGGACCTAATTATGAGTAAGAATAGTTATGACACAGCAGACAAATAAAGACTTCAGTGGGACTAATCAGTGGGTTTCAGCAGCAGATGAGAATGAGAGTACAGACATGAGGAGCAAAATCCTGGTTCCTCTTAATGGGATTTGTGCCACTAAGTTTAGCGAAGACAGGATTCCACCCTCAGATACGAGAAGTATAAACCGTCTTTCATTCAAGGACCAGGTAACATCTCAGTTTCAGACTGCAATGGGCCATTAGTGTGCCAGTCACTCACATTTAATGTGATTGACCAAGAGCAGACATCTGTGAGCAAGATGGGAGAGCTGAAGAGCTGCAACAGTGTCATATGACAGCAGATCCCTGATGCTCTGCAGGTGGCTAATTTGGGGGAAGGAGGGTGGCACTGCCCCCTTAATTTCCAAAATACTCCAGTAAATTCTTGCTTGGTATCAACCTAATGAACTGGTAAATCAACAACCACCAACAACAACCAAAACCCAGTGCTGAGGTGGTCTTCTCTCAAACTAGATATTTGCAGAAATAAAGTAAAATATCACTAATGACAATTCAGTCTAAACACTAATATCCACCCTCATGAGATCTAGTTATACAAGTTCAAAACTTTATAAAGTTTGTCCTATTTAAAAAAAAAATAAAATAAAATCTGCCAGCCAGTGCAGTGCCCCAAACATCACAGCAGTGCAAATATAGAAAGATTGCTCATCAGTCACCCGCACCATCTCTGCACCTATCAGACTTCCTCAGAGTGCCTCAATAATTCCAGCCCAAGAATATTTTGTATTAGTAAACCGTGGTTTTCCTGAAAGGGGAGCATGATTTGCTTGTTTCAAAAGACAGCTTGCAGAGAGATTTAGGCTTTTTTTTGTAAGATACATTTAGAGTTTCTGTCAAATGCAATTTTGATAAAAATGCTCTGTAGTGTGAGTATAGAGAAAACTCCCTTACTTGCTTACTCAGCAGAAGAAATACCAGAAATATATACCGCCAGCAGATGAAAAGGATATGGATACTAGTCACAACTTTCTAAACAAGAGCTAGTAGAATTTTACAAATACTTTTCACCTTAGGATACAAAGTTTAGTAAACCTAGCAGCATTTATACTATTTTTATAGGTAAATACCATACCATATTTATAGATTTAAGTGCCATGCATATTTCTTAGTATTTTACCTCTATAAATGTTACTTCTTACTCCTGAAATTTCTAAATCCTGTCAAACTGAACTGCAATGGATCAGGAAGGGAAAAAAAGAAAAAAAAAGTAGTTTACAGAAAAGAAAACATGTCTAATATGCCTGATTTGTTTTCAGGAAACTGTTCTTTCACTTGAAGTTTGGACATCTTACAATAAAGCTTTTCAACCCACTATGACAGAGGAGGTAATTTCCTGTAAAAATTTGGGGCATGGGAGGTTGTTTTTGCTTCAGAAAAAGTCAGGATTTAAAATCCTTTTGAAAGCGAGGCAAGCTATTTCTCATCAAGGCTAATTAGTCTAAGCAGCAAACCACACTATGACAGAAATACTGTTTCTAGTTTACCAGCTTGTTCAGACTGAGCTTGGACATCAGCCACAGGGGCTGCACTGCAGAGATGCACTCAATGTTATAACATTTTCTATATGTTAAAAACACGATTTCTCTGAAATTATCTTTGTAGCTATTTTAGAAACTGCTCTGAAACTGCAACGCCAATTTAAAAAGGAAAAGCATTTCAAAAAAGTTTTAGCAGAAAATAGGATGAACCTTCAAGAAACATTATACAGTGTATGGGACTGCACACATTTTTATTCAAAGTAGGATGGCAACTATAGGATGTCATTTGTTAATTCTGTAGCCCATTCCATGCTCAGCAAAATGGGAATAAAGTGCATTAAAATTTGATCTTCCAAAGACCTTTAAAGCCAGTGTTTTATTTGGTAATGTCTCACTAGTTACTAATCAAAAAGAATTTGGAGAGAAGGCAGCTCAGTTAGTTTGATAAGCTATAATATGATTTGATTTTGTACTTTAAATATTTGCATTTTGTGAAACTGAATTCCTACAGTCAAGTACAGGTCATTCAAAGGTCACAGCTATGCAGTTATATCATTATATTTTCAACTTGTTCACTTTAAGTCCAATGACTTAACATCAGCAAAATTAAATGCATCAATGGCACTTCTTAGTGTTTGTCTACAGAACTTCTTGATTAATCCTTCTGCCTACACAGTCCTGCAATTGTCTGAATTAATTCAGGCACTCTAAATTGAAGTTACAAGGTAAAAGGTTCCCTTGCTAAGCTGCACAGATCTGTGTTCCCCACCCTGACCCAAAATAGTGCGCTGCTAGATGCTTGCTGGAAACTTCAATCACTTTTTTCCCCCCATAATTCAAACTAAAGCTATAAGATTCACAGAAACATAAATTATTCTAGAAGCATTTCCAAATAGCTGCTTGGCTATGCAGACAGGGGACAGATCATGACAGTCATCAATATCAATAAAGTGACTCAGATGAAATAGCACAGGTAGATAAATTAGGTTCTGTGGTTGTATAGAGCAGAAAATGCCACGGCATTGTAACTACAAGTAATCAAATCTTTCAACAATTCATAAAAAGCAACAATATCTGGAAGAAAATTACTTCCGGTCTCAGCGAAATAGCAGTAATGAAGGTGGTAGAAATAAAGAGTTGTGACAGAAAGACCTTAGAAACTTTCTGAGAAATCTGCTCACGTCTAATCCCAGAGGCACAGTGGCAGAACACCCCAACATCACTATTTCAGCATGCATAAGCAACAATTATTCTCAGATCCCTCCGAATGAACAGCAGTGATTGGAAAAAGACCTCTGAGAACAGGATTCTTGGAGGCTTGCTTTAATTTACAATGTTTTAGAGAGCTGTGAATTCACAAATGCCTTAGTATAGTATAATTTTATTAAGAGAATGTACCGCGGGCAGATGACTTAGCATAACATATAAATAATGTGCTGTAAAACCTAATTCTGTTGGCAATGAACAATTTAATAAGCTTTAAAAAAACAGTCTTCAAATTTTTTTAGCAAAATAATAAGGATTAAATTAAAACTCATTTCTACGTTTCAGGAGGGAGATGATGAGTGCATTTAAAGTTCTGTTTGAGGAATAAAGCATCTCAGTAGATTTCCATGAGCAGAAGGAGAAGGGTGAGAGATGTCAAGTATCTTTCTATAAGCGATCCACTTCATTTACCATGCATCTTCACAACATGAGCAGCTCCCAAATCACCCACCCAGAAAACATGGTTGAAAAGTAGACCAACTGCCTCTGATAAGAGCTATTGTTTTTGTTTCCTGAATGGCTTTTGGGACAGAACCTTTTAGAGTGGTGAAATCTCACAGGAAACATTAGGCTGCAGTTAATTCTGTAACATACAGCAGGTACCACACAGATTCTTGGGATAAAAGGTATTGTTTTTGTACTGGTCAAAACATCCTGGGGGAAAAAAAAGAAGTTACATTTCAGCAGCACTGAAACTACCAAGCTTAATTTAGAATTTATCTGACATTGCCATCAGACTAAAATGTCTGTGGGAAAGTGGATCTGAATTGTCTGGGTAAAATAATGGAAATAAGTGCATAATAAAAACAAACTCACCATTTATAACCTAGAAAGAATCCCTTCCCAATGATTTTGCCTACACAAAGCTTTCTGCCCCAAAATGTCCAACTGGTTGTGACAGTAGAAACGTTAAAAAGCTCCAATGTGGACAAGGATCTAATAAGTATTATCTACAATCAATACTATGTTGTTGTTCTTAAATGTCATCTCTGTCTTGTGACAAATTGGTTGGTCTTGCTGAAAAAAAATGTGTTATGTGCAGCAGCAGAGAGAGACACACTTCAAGTACATACCCTTCCTTGTGTATTAATTTGTCAACTTGAAATGAAAGAAGACCACACATTTCAACATAATTTCCCAATCCTAAATCTGTCTGAGATTTTCCAAGCAATTTAATAGACTGATTTACACAGTTATTCAAGAATCCCAATGGCTGATGTCGTTTAAAAATAGAAATTTAAACCAGAGGCCTTTTATCGGCCTTTAAGATTCTCCAAGGGGATTTTCAAAATTACACAGTTAGAGAGCTCAGTCACTCAGATTACGTCCATGGACATATCTTCCTTACTGCCCATGTACCTCTTAAAGAAAACGCAATTTAAGGTACTTTTGAATAATTAGGGAAATGAATTCAAATAATCAGGCAAACATTTATAAACTATTTTCTTTTCATTATTTTATAATGCTTTACAGAATCTAAAAGCATAGTGACAGTGCAGAAAACCAGGAAATAGTAGCTTTTTGTTACTAAACTACTGATACTCAACTTTTCCATCCGCTTTACTCATCTAAAATTCTCCCCCTCTAATGATTCCTTAGGTCTTTTCCTCTATTCTACTTCCCCCTCCTGTCCCCCCCTGCCATTTTCATAACTTTTTCCCGTTGTCTTGTCTTGCATTCGGTGACCATTGTGCTTGTAACTCTCCCGTGGTGTCCTCATGTCCCAGTGACTGGAATGGTCTGACTTTCTTCCAAGCTAGTTAGCCAGTGTCTGTATGCTTTGATTTCCTTCTTAACCACTCAAGTCTGTGGCGAGCCTGAAACTTTTCCAGTTCAGCTGCTGCCAGCTCTGACAGAAACCATAACTTGCTAGCTTGATTTTTTTTTTTTTAAAGCACAAAGAGAGACAACTAGTTTTCATCTGGTTAGCCTTCAGTTGATGGGTGGGTTGGTTGGTTGTTTTTGCCACCTCCATTGCAACTCAGATAGTTATGGTCAGTCATTTAAAAGAAAATTGGAAAGACCATGACTAAAGCACTTAATGCACAAATCAGAGCATTAAAAACAAGGCACAGAATCCCTTTGGGATTCAGGGTCTAAACAGCCTTCTAGACATTACAGGCTGGAAAATCCACAAGAGGCAGCTCTAGTCATCAAAAGCAAGACAACAGTAAAAAAAGAATGGACAGACAAAACATGAAGTAGCTCAGCAATTCAGTTGTTTACAGGCCTTAGTCAACACTTAAATTGAAGTTTTCTTCATATTTCCACAGCTAAATTTGGCCACAACATTATCTTTGCAATGGCTGACTTGAAAAAGCTTTTTAACTTTACCAAAGCTGTTAAAAAGACGCAACCTCTTGGACCATGGGGGTTTTGCACCGACTACACATGGGCTGTTTAACTGCCCCAACAAGCCAATGTGCCAACAAACACCAATACTTCATTCGGTAAGCACCACACAACTTCTCTGCAGAAATGTTTTCACTAATAAGGTTGGCGAGATCATACTGTATTTCTTTGCTTTTAGAAACATGACTCAAAACGGCTGGCTCATTGTTAAGATGAGGAGATCTGACTGCTGTCTACAAACGTCTGATGGGAGCATACAGTGAAGACACGGCCAGGCTGTTCTTCGAGGTTCAAGGTCATAGGGTCAGAAGCAGTGGACATGAGCTGTAACACAGAAAACTGCCCTTAGACCGAAGAAATTATTTTACCGTAACAGCGGCCAAGTACTGGAACAGGCTGCACCACAGCTGATCTCATCTCTCTGAGATGCTGTAACCCAACACCACCACTGTTCCTTTCTAGAGCATGAAGACCTGCTCTGCTCCAGGATTACATGTATCTACATGGATGAGTGTGCACACACATATGTGGAACAGAGACACACACACACACACGAGAAGCACAGCATGCTTCCAGCACCACAGGATGCTTAGGTTGAACTACAGGAGTAAGAAAAGCTAGAAGATGAGAAATCAATGCAGAGAAGGACCAAGTCTGGCCTGTACATGGAGAACAAGAGAAGAATATTAAATGAAAGATACCACAAACAATAACAACATTTAATAATTTTCTCTCAATTTGTTATCAAATACATTTAGAGTGTGATACTAATGTGATACTCACATGCTGTCCATAAGTACATCACAGCACTTCGAGAGCTAACGTTAACAGAGAAACAAGTATGGCAGATTTTTTGGAGCAGAAAACCAAAATATTAGAACACTCTGATTTTAGAGACGACAGAGAAAATCAGATCTCTGCAGATTAGGTTTCCACTTTCATCATGTTCATCCACAGGATAAAAGAATACTGGGAAAGGGCATTGTATCCATACACTGGTCATCCAGAAAGTGGGTGTATGGGAATTCTTCCACATCCACGGAGTTGTGAACTGCCATTTAAAATTGCACTTCATTTCCTGCCACCCTTTACCTTTGTGCAACTTTAATCAATATGCCTTTAAGCTTTATAGGGAGTCATACGAATAGTAACTGTGCGAAGTCCACCATTGCGGCCCCTGACTGGAGAACATTTGTGCTTCTCCATCTTCCTTTGAAATGTTCAAATCAGCCCAAACTCTAAACAAGTCTTACCAAAAAAAAGTGAATTTTTTCAGTTCTGAGTTACATTCAACCACATTTAAACTCGTGAACTCATTTAACTTGAATTCGCTTAAGTATCCTAAACTTTCTCCTACAAACACACTTCCAACACATGTAAAAGAAACTGATGGGGGAAAAAAACCCAACTGAATGTACTGTATAAACAACAAAGAAAAGTTCCTCAATGAACAGGTGTGCAATAAGCTGTTATGTGTGCTCATGTCTAAGGCAGTTTACGTAAAGTATAGAAACCAAGTTTCTAGTTTCACTAGGCAAGATGGAGACAGGGCTCTCTTTATGCTTTGTTTTTGAGAAGAGCATTTTTCCCTTTAGAAAATAAAGCCATTCAGATGATCTAGACTAACATAAAAAAGCCACTGTATTTGTTGAGTATATATGGCATTACTTTCATAATTTCATTTCAAAATAGACCATTACTTTTATCCACATATTGATCACATAAGAAAATAGTTCAACGTTTAATATTTAACAATATTCATAAAATGTTCAACATAGACCTAAGATAAACCATAGATACTCCTAAAGAAAGAAGAGCAGGAGGACAGCGGATACCAGTGTTCTAAGTGGAGTTAAGTATAGCAATATTACTTTTATGAGACATAACTAGCAGTATTATATAAAAAATATACATAAATCAGGTACCTATCACTTTGCCAAGAATATCTTCCCATGTAAGTCTTGTAAGCGTTATGTATTCAATTCCTTTTATTAAAAAGATGAAGAATACACAGAATCACAGAATGGTTGGCGAAGTGACCTCTGGAGATCATCTAGTCCAACCCACCTGCTAAAGCAGGTTCACCCAGAGCAGATCACACAGGAAGGTGTCCAGGTGGGTTTTGAATGTCTCCAGAGAAGGAGACTCCACAACCTCTCTGGGCAGCCTGTTCCAGTGCTCTGGCACCCCCAAAGTAAAGAAGTTTTTCCTCATATTCAGATGAAACCTTCTATGCTTCAGTCTGTGCCCATTGCCCCTCATTTTATCATTGGGCGCCACTGAAAATAGTGTGGTCCCATCCTCTTGAACCCTTACCCTTGAGACATTGATGAGATCCCCTCTCAGCCTTCTCTTCTCCAGGCTGAACAGACCCAGCTCTCTCAGTCTCTCTCCATAAGGAAGATGCTCCAGACCCCTAATCATCTTTGTAGCCCTCCACTGGACTCCCTCCAGTAATTTATCGTCCTTCTTAAACTGGGGAGCCCAGAACTGGACACAGTGCTCCAGATGCAGCTTCACCAGGGCAGAGTAGAGGGGGAGGATCACCTCCCTCAACATGCTGATCACACTCTTCTTAATACACCCCAGGATACCATTGGCCTTCTTGGCCACAAGGGCACATTGCTGGCTCATGGTCAATCTGTTGTTGAACTGAACTGTGTTGCCCTTCTCTGCCAAGCTACTTTCCAGCAGGTCTGCCCCTAAAATGTACACATCAGACTCTTCTCTGCCCAGTCCTCCAGCCTGTCCAGGTGTTGCTGGATGGCAGCACAAACTTCTGGTGTGTCCACCCTTCCTCCCAGTTTGGTATCATCAGCAAACTTGCTGAGGGAGCACGCAGTCTCTTCATTCAGGTCATTGATGAACAGGTTGAACAGGACTGGACCTAATACTGACCCCTGGGGAATGCCACTAACTACAGGCCTCCAACCAGACTTGGCACCATTGATCACAACCCTATGAGCTCTGCCATCCAGCCAGTTCATGATCCATCTCACCGTGCATTCACCCAGCCTGCACTTCCTGAGCTTGCCTATGAGGAGGTTGTGAGAGACAGTGTCAAAAGCCTTGCTGAAGTCAAAGCAGATACCACTCACTGCTCTTCCCTTGTCTACCCAGACAGTCATACCACCATAGAAAGCTATCAGGTTGGTCAAATATGATTTCTCTTCGGTGAACCCATGCTGACTACTCCCGATAACCTTCTTTTCCTCCACATGTTTGGAGATGACAACCAGAATGAGCTGTTCCATCACCTTTCCAGGGATGGAGATGAGGCTGACTGGCCTGTAGTGTCCTGGGTGTCCTCCTTGCCCTTTTGAAGACTGGAGTGATGTTAATTTCTTCCGGTCCTGAGGCACCTCTCCTGTTCTCCAAGACCTTTCAAAGATGATGGAGAGTGGCTTTTCAATAACATCTGCCAAGTCTCTCAGCACTCACGGGTGCATCCCATCAGGGCCCATGGATCTGTGGATGTCCAGTTTGCCTAAACAATGTCTAACAGGATCCTACTCAAACAAGGGAAAGTCTTCTTTTCTCCAGACTTTCTCTCCTACCTCCAGGGTCTGGTATTCCTGTAAAGACGGAAGCAAAGAAGGCATTCAGTAACTCTGCCTTCTCTGTATCCTCTGTCACCAAGGCACCCACCTCACTCAGCAGTGGACCTACATTTTCCTTAATCTTCCTTTTGCCACTGATAAACTTGAAGAAGCCAAATCTTATTCTTTCTTATTTTGCAGAAGTGATCAGAAGCCAGACCAACCTATGCAGCTGAATACCCTAAAAGCCAAATGTCATTATAACAAACATGAACACCCAGGAAATTTGAAATATAGCTAGAGAAACAAAACCAGTGAGCACTGAAAAATCTCAATCCTAGTATTTTCATAATTGTCAGACAGAGCAAGTCTTATTCTCTCACAAAGATGCATTTATCTTACACAGCAAACACACAGATCTGCTTTGGCTGGTTGTGTTTCAGCACTGTTTTCATACAATGTACCAGTGAGCACTGCAGCTTATGCGCTATTTCACAGCAAGAATATCCTTGTTTTTGTAGAATATGAAATTCAGCTGGCATGTTTTAGGACATTTTTTCCAACCACAAACAGTTTTGGAACTTTTTTGAACAATGTTATGTTCAAACAAAAGTTTTCAGCTACAAAACGAAGAAAAAATGCTACTTAGAAAGTGCTTCTTTTACCTGTGTTAATTGTGTATTCATATGCTTATCTCATCCCGCTATTCTGCTCCTCCTAATAACTGGGATTTTTGATACTTAAGACAGTTTAGATACAGGTTGTGTTTAAATTAACAGTATTTAGAGAAAAGGGGCCAAGAAAATTAATCCACAGCTACCATGTTCAGAAGAGACTGTGAAACGAGAACGAAGATATCATAGTAAAACACAATCCTTCAGACTGTCCCTTTTGCCATGACAGAAACAAAGCATCTAAAAAAATATCTCACAGCAAGTACCACCATTTCACACCTACTTCCATTTTTCAAAATATTTTTATAGCATCTCACAAACTTCCTGTTCTTTTTAGCTGACTGCTGTTTTATTCAGAAGTATGGCTCCACTGCCGTATTTGACTTCAACGCTACAAATTATGCCTCCTCACTGTACTTTGTCCCAAAGAAGCAACAGTTGTAAAGCACATAAACTGCTAGAACGAACTGGTGATACAGGAATAGGGCCTAGTTTGATGATTAAAATTCCCATTATATCCTCTGCAGTAAATTCAGCAGCTGTCTAAATCACAAAGAATGTGTATGTTAGACATCAGCTGGTCTGCCCTATCTTGGCTATCAGTGCAGGTGCAAGGCGTGTACACCTAGTACACGAGGTGAACGTTTATACAGGAAGGGAACCTATACAAACAAGGATAGGAACTAAACACCACTCAGGGTAAGTTCTATATTACTTTGGTGCCTTTACACACACATATTTCTAAATCTGGAGTACATGACCTGTTTCCACAAAAAATTGGTAGATGAGGATTTGAACATGTCCAAGAAACACTTCTGAGATCAGCTCCTGATACAGCAAGACTGCTTTGCAAACTTACTGTTTCCCTACAAACTGCAGATGCAAGCCAATAAGCACAACATTAGCTTAGGTTCTGTTCAAGCAAAATGGAAAGGCCTAGCAGAGACATCACTACTAACCCTTTAGTCAAAATTCAAAGGCTATTTAAATGTTTATGGTGTGCTTAGTGAACAGATGTCTCTATATTATTGTGAATTACAAAACTGTAAGTTAATTCATTAAACAGAGCTGAACTATACAGCTGAACTTTCCTAAAGATGTTGATACTTACATAAATATTTTAAGCTGTAATAACATTTTCCCTCTATTACTTAAAACTTTCATTGGTACTATTCCTCATTTAAGAGGTAAATTAAAATCAAACTTCCAAAAGTTACTATATTTTACTTTACTGAAGAATTGTTCTGTAAACAAAAGGGTATGTGACTAATTATATTAAGTAACTGACGTACAGTTTTGGAAAGAGAAAATAATAATGATAATAGTAATAATAACTTTTTTTAAAAAGCTAACTTGCAGGAAAAAAAAAAAAAACTCAAACCTCTACACCAGTAGTAAAGGGAGCTCTTTAACAAATGATCTAAACCAAACTGTTGGAAAACAGGAATGGGAATGACTAAACAAACCCTTCAGTAAACATTCCTAATCTGCAGTTCTCAGCCTAACACTAATTTAAAATGTGGAGACTTCATCTACCTTCTGCAAAATGATTAAACTTCAGAAGCAAAGCAACATTATATGATATACATGACTCACAAACATGCTCGCTGAAAACAAAAACCACTAGACATTTATCTCTTAAAAACAAAAAAAGACACCAAGTCTGGCACCAGTCCGCAATGCAAAAAAGACCATGTGATACTTAGACACTTGTGTATTAGTTTAAAAATAAGCTAGATAAGCATGTGATGAGTGACAACTTTGTACTTGACCTTTGCTTAAATAGCTCCTTTTCACAAAGTCCACACACATATCAACAAAATTTCTAAAAAACAAAACAAACCAACCAAACAAAAAAACCCTGAACCCCTACTTTTCATCCAAATGTCTTGTAAATAAACTCTAAAAGCAAATTTTTACATTGTTACGTCAGGAAAAATAAAACCCATATGTTTTGCAGGAGGAACTCAGAAACAGAAATTAAAAAAAAAAATAGCATTGAAGTCTTCTTGTAAATCAAGCTGACGAAATTCAACGTGCTACGTTACTGAGATAGAAGCTTGGGGTGTATATTTCCAGTGGGAATATTTCCCTCTGCCTAACAGGCAAGGAATTTGGAAACAGAGTTCCTCTTTCCTGAGGCTGAAGAGGCCTCCAGGATTGCAGAGGAAATGCTTTTAAGTCAGGAAATGGGGATGCATCCTGCATGGACGGGGAGCCCTTACTTCAGGGCATTACTTTCCTAAGTGTCAGACCACAACACTTACCTCTGGAGTGACAGTCTCCACCAGTATTAAAACAACTGCACTAACATTCATTGTGCTTGTCTCTAAATCCTTGGGGGTTTTTCTGTCGCTGTTTATATTTAAGTATCAGAGAATCACGGAGTAGCTGAGGTGGGGAGAAGCCTCTGGAGATCACCTAGTGCAAGCCCCCACTGCTCAAAGCAGGGACAACTAGAGCAGGTTGCTCAGTACCGTGTCAAGACAGCTTTGTGAGTATCACTGAGGATGGAGACTCCACACCCTCTGTGGGGAACCTGTTCCGCTGTTCAATCACCTCCACTGTAAAAAAGTTTCTTCTTGCGTTTAAATAAAATTCCTTGTATTTCGGTTTCTGCCCATTACCTCTCATCCCTGGGCACCGCTGAGAAGAGCCTCTCTCTGTTTTCACTCCCCCCACACACCAGCTGTTTATACACATTGGGAGGCTGTCCCCAAGCCTGCTCTTCTCCTGGCTGAACAGTCCCAGCTCTCAGTCTCTCCTCATATGTCAGATGCTCCAAGCCATTAACCACCCTCACGGTCCTTCACTGGACCTGCCCCAGCCTCCCTGTGCCTCTCTCATACTGGGGAGCCCAGCACTGGACCCAGCTCTCCAGCTGTGTCGCCAGTGCTGAGCAGAGGGGCAGGATCAGCTGCCTCCACCGCTGGAGACTCTGCTGTGTGCGGCCGAGGAGGCTGCCGGTACCTTTGCTGCAGGGTGCATCACCGGCTCGCGTTCACCAGGTACTTTCATTTGCGAAAACAAGCCTCGAAAACGCGTTCTGCCCATTTTAAACAGAACGTAACGAGACGCGTGCAACGCTGTTTCACATTTTAGGCTTATTTCACCCTAAGTTTTGTGCTTTACCTAAACATGTATGATCATGTCAGTGGGTAATGCTAGGTTCAGGGGCAACGCTGTTAACCATATTCCTACCAGCACAAAGAATTCTTTCAGGCATTTGCCTCCCCTTCATTCAGTGTCTTCAAGATGCAGAGTAAAGACTTAACATCGCCAACCATTCCTGATATACAGACTGAATATCTCCATAAAAAGGGGCAATCAACAGTAATTCTGAAGAGAGTAACAAATCACTGTAACTAACCATGACCAAAAGAGATAGATATAAATGATAGAAATGATTGATGAAATGATGAAAATGATAGAAATAATTTTTTACTTCCTACCAACAACTCCTCCAAGAGTAATCATCCTTTTTCTTGAAATCAACCCCAAATATAGCAACGGCAGAGAAAAATTCTACCTCAAAAAGTCAGACAACTAAACTCAATTTGTAAGGATAAATCCTGCTTTAAGCAACACTGACACAATCCCATCAACAGGACAGCCTGGTTTCTCGACTCCTTGGCAATGATACACAAACAGGAAAGCACCAGCTTTCAGACGTGCAGTTGTGTCTGTAAGAAAGGAAACGAACAGGAATCACACACACACACACGGCTCCGCTTTTCATCACATCAGCACACGCCGCCAGGCGAATTTCATCTGGATTCACATTCTCGCTGAACAGGACAAGATGACTCCCTGAAGATGGAAATAAAGCCAAAGGAAAAAGAATAAATGGAGGCCTAAGGACCTGCCTCCTTGACATAGTGATACACATGAGCCTATACTACACTGCTGACTATCATGTTTAGGCTCGATCCATATGGACTTTCCATTTTTGTAGAGATGTTTAATGGAATGACAGGTCAGGAGCTCCGTCAGACTTACGATAGACAGGTACAGTACTGGAGATACTAATGTCAGCTTTTACTTTCAGGAGTTTTATAGACTATTTACCTGCTTCATAAAGATACAGAGAAATATTAGATCTTACTCTTCTAGACACATCACTTGGCACTCATTTGACTGAAGCCTTCTGCAAATCTTACGCTATGACTATCCACCAGAGCAGAAGGGAATATAGAACATTTATACAAACCTCACTCCATACTCCTCAACAAGGCTTAACAGATACGAGCACATTGACAAAAATTATACAAGCATTCATATTTTTTTATAGTCCGAATACGAATCCAAAGACCTTATTTCACCACTTCTTTATGCTTTCTCTAAATTGAGTCCGGACTTTGAATAAGGGAACTGATGGGCGAGCTCAGTAAAGAGAGATGGAACATGTGAGAGATGCTCAGTGAATTAATCTTGTTCACTTGATCCCAAATACAACTATGCATCAGTCAGGGTGGAACTGTCTCCGGGCACTTCTCAAGTCTTCGCTTCTCTATTTGTATTCTTCTACTGGAAAAGAAACCATCTTTAAATAAAAACCCAAAACAGACATGGTTCTCCATGCCATCACTTAATTGGTATCCAGTTGACAGAGGAAGGAATTACCTTTCGTTTGTCATTACTTTCTTTTTTTTCCCCCCATCTTCCCATTTAGTGAATTAGTACTGCATGATGCTCTGCAGCATAGGAATGCAGCAACACCTCAGCATTTTTTGGAATCTACTGAGTACCCTCAATTCCTACAGCAGCAACATGCAGAGAAACATGCTGATCCTGAAGGGACAAGAAACTCACGAGTTCAATCTCATTTCTACTAGCAGATGCGTAGTAAAACATACATTTGATTTACTGGATAAGACTGGTCTTGGTGCAATGGAAAAGCTAAAACAACTAGTCAAAAGAAAATGTAAAGCAAATATTTCAACAGCTTTTTGTTAAGCCACTCTGCTGGAGAAAACATTGTGTGGCCACAAAAATTTGCAATTTTATTGCCTAAATTCCACAACTGGGGGTAGAAGATCCTTCAAGTGCCTCTTTTAAACTTATTTATTCTTGCTATAAACACTAACTCTTCTAACATGTAGCTTGTAGTAAAAGCAAAATGAGGAGCAGCACAGAAACCTGCTCTAAGCATTTTACATTTTTTTAGACTATTTGAAGTGCAAATAAAACCATTATTCAATTCAGTGTAACTTGTTTTTACAATTAGGAATTTCTTTTTTTTTTTTTTTCAATTATATCACATTTCAAGAGTGCCAGTTAAGAACAATAATGCAGAAAAATAAGCAAATTGTGAGGCATTTCAATAACATCAACACAAAACTTTTCAATTTTCAATGAGGAAAATTTCAACTCACCCCAGAAATCCAAATTTCAAAATGTATTTGCTATACCAATTTGCTATACAAATTTCTTCCCCACATAAAGAAGCCACGATAACAAAGGTAATATCACATACAAAACACTTGGAACATGTTACATTGGATTTTGTGCCACCTATATTTTCTGCCAAGCACAATCTTAATACTCAACTCTCCGTTATTATTTGTTTGGTTTTTTTTTTAAAAGTAGCTTTACTACAGTGATTTTGCTCTTATGTCACATACTGATGGATCACAGCTAAAATGCCCTATTCTTCCCTATTTTTCAAATCTTATGAATTCACACAAGTCAATGAGAATATTGTAAAAACATGCCTTCATGTGCTTTGACACATAATGCAAAACACAGTTTTTTAAAGCCCACCCATCTTACTCAGGGAAAACTATTTTTCCATTGAAATTACCTCTAGGTCAAATCTAAGAACAAATTCAAGTACAAGATGTTTCCCAATTCTGATTCTTCTTTTTACACATCCCTTAAACACATTTCCCTGTTAGGTCTCCAAAAAAAATTCCACCTTAACCTAAAAGGGCACAAGAGACAATCCAGTCAGAGCCTTTGACGTGTTGTTTACATTTTTAGTCACATTTAAGAAGTCATACCAACACAAGCAAAAGAGGTTGTTATTATTAGGCGACTAAAAGTTATCAGATTCTGCTGACGAGCAGTAAAGACATGGGCACTTAGCTTTAAGCACTTACGTTGTATAAGACTTGAAAATAGGCCATGAAAACCTCCAGAATTAGGAGCATGTAGAAGTACAGACGTTTCTCAAACTAACATTCATCAAGATAGTATTTTTTTCAAAACAATGGCTTCTCTTGTACTTGTCTTGTTTTTCTAGTTTTGGGTTTTTTATGCGAAAAGCTGGGACTACAGGCAACACAATATCAATTATAAGTATGACATATGAGGTTATTTCTCAGTAGTTACTGTAATCTGAGAAATGAATAAAATGTTTCTCAGGATTCTGTCCAGATTTCCCTTAGGAAATACGTATGTGGGCGTTAAGAGAAGGGACGCAAATGAATGCTCTTCTCAACAAGGAGGAATTTATCTCCAACCTCAGAAAGCACATTGATGTCAGAACTACGGCTATATGAAATTGCAAACAACTTCAAAATGATCTCTCTCGTTCAAGCAGACTAGAACATGCAACTCGTTCTGTGATACAAAACCACTTCTGCAAGCGAGTTATCTGCCCACAAAAGGCAGGTGGGAAGTTGTCTTACAACGTTGTGTGCTAACCTGTAATCCGGCTCCACTATTTTAAAGCTGTCTCATTTTCTGTGTCAATCTTCAAAATAATCAGGAATGTAGCATTGAAAGGAATCACCTGAAACTGCGGGAAACTACATATCATAGTTACACAAGATGAAATCAAGCTAGTTTCCCCCACACAACCCTTTCCCCACAGAGTTTAGCTTAGAAACAGGGGATGGCGTTAAATTCTGGTGATCTTCCTCTTGGGTTCACAAAGTCACAGAACTGTGCAGTGTGGGAAGCCACCTAGTGACAAAGGAGCACAAATATGCCTGAAGCTGCCCAAAGTTTTAATAAGATGACGCAGCTGGAGCATGTGATTGCTGCTGTTTTTCTCACCGACTTGCAAGTTTTGTGGTGCACTGGAGTTCAGAGAATTGCACAGTGACTTCTGGCAACTTTCATGAGTCTTCCTGAATCTTGTAAATGAACTGCGAAATAGCAAGTTTTCTGAAGACGAGAGGTACAAGAACAAAAGAAAATGCACCAAAATGTACAAGGAGAAGATTTGGTAGAAATTTTAAACTCACTATATGCAGAAGTAGCTTAAATTGGTGAGGCTGGGAGAAAATAACCTAAGAGAGGCAAATGTGCAAAAATGGAAACAACCAAACCAAACTATTTTCTTCTAACTCAATGCAGAAGTCACTGAGCAGACTCAAAAGAGGAAGCTTTCATGAATCAGAAGAAAACAGCTGTAGAACTTATGTGTACTTAAACAGCATTTCTCATGCCTCAAAAACTGAGAGCTCAAGAAACAGCATGAACACAAAACATTGCACAGCAAGAATTAAAGGCCAGTAAAGCGTTTCATAATGATTTTTGCCCATGGCCAAAAACTTCACCAATCTGCATCTCCTGACTCCACCAAAAAACCTCACTGCATGTGAACAGCATATGATTGAACTACGTAAAGAGCCAAGTGGATGATGCAGATTAGACACCAATTTACTTGGACATGCTGGCAAACTGCACCACTGAAGAAACAGGCACAAAATCCATTGTCATAAGAACAGGGGAATGAAAAATATGTGTTGCAGTACAATTGGCAGTATTAGCAGATAGTATGGAATTGCCATTGCATGTTATTCTGAACAGTAGAATAATGCCAAAAAAAGAACTATTTACTGGAATAATTCTTAGGTGTCATATGTCAGTAAACTTAATGAAGGACTGGCTAAATATTTCTTGGAATAAGTCACAACATATGCTGTTCATTAGAAACATGCTTGTCCTAGATTCATTCAAACAGCATTTAACAGCAATGAAAAACACAATCTGAGAAACGAATACTAGTCTTCAAGTCATACCACAAATGATATCACAACTGCAGGTATCTGATGTGCTAGTGAAAAAGTCCTTTAAAGACCCTTTGAACTTTTCAAATATTTTTTCTCCCAAAATGACTCTTGGCAGAGGATCATCCTCTAATTCCTATAGGGAAAGTAAAGAAGCTCGGTTCAGGATTACTTTGTCATCAAATTAAGACTGCATGACATCAGAGAAATTCAATGTTTTAGCTAAAGGGTTTCACAAGTTCTGGACTTTATATTCCATGGATAGAGCTGAAGTTCAAAGAAGTGAGCTCAAGCAGTGAAGACTCTAAAAATCAGAAAGCAGCAGTAAAGAGTAAGAATGGCAAAAATCATGAAAATGTCTGCAAAGTTGAAAGACAACAGTCATAAAGCATAAGACAAAAAATAACCTTCTTTCAGACAAATACTTAGTGAAAAGCTTATACTCTAATTATATACTGAATACAAGTAGGTAATAAACTTTTTGTGTATAAACATCTTTCTTTTTGTGAGGGGCCATCTGGAATTCAAGCTTATCTTCCTTTCAGGTTAGCACAGTAGCAAACATTTACTCTAGAAGAACCTACAAAACATCTATATGCAAAAAAACAATCCTGTATAATACAGATCAGCACAAATGGCAGAACTGCCACATGTAACAGTGAGAGAGACTGAAGACATCAACAGCTTCCACCTTCTCAGCAGCAGAGGGGAATTCATTATACTGAACTCCAGATAGTCCAACAAAGTGACCAGGCCTAATATGACTGAGGAAAGAAAAGGACCATAGGGGCTTTCACCAATATAATCAAAGGGGTAACTCCTCCTGCCCTCACCTGCTGATTTCAACAAGCGATTCCCATTAATGGACACCAGAGGCTGTTTTTTTAGCACTGAAGGAAGTACAAGTCTATCCTGCAAAATCAGCTGTAGCAAGCTTTGATGTTTGGGGGAAGACAGAAATCAAGTTATTCAGGAGGGAGGAAACAGGTATTTCCTGGCCCCAACCCAACTATTTTTTTTTCTGCTTTCTCAAAATTATGTTTCTACATAAGCTGCTTAAGGAAACTCACTAGTAAGATGCAATACTTCTCACTTATTCTGCATGAGGAAGCACAGGGGAAGAGGCACATTCTCAGCAAATGGGGACACAGAATAAGACAGACACACGGACAACAGAAATGACTACAAGCACAACAGTTGGGAGATGAGAATGTAGACATATTGATATATCATCTCTTTATGATAAACAATACATTTTTTCCATGTTCTCAGTGGAATTGTTCCCATGTAACATCTAGAGATTTTGTAGCAGACCGTTATAAATAATTTTATATTCCATTCTTCAAATGTGAATTTTTACAATTGCAAGAAATTAGTAATAACTGAAAAAAGCAATCTTTCAGAGTGTCATCAATATGCTATTTAAATATCTAATTAGGAAAGAATGACCTTGGATGTGAGTTACAGTAAATTCCAGTGGAAAGAGACCTTAGGCAAAAAAGTAGACTGTTAAAACTCTCTGTTGTAAACAACTGTTTTTTCCTTTTCCCTCTGTCACAGCAGTGTGGTTTCTGCAAGCTTTGGAATACGAGCTTTTCAGATTCCATGATTAACTGCCTTCCATATAGACAGACACAACTGTGCCATCTATCATTTTCCCTATGTAAATTATTTTGTGAAGTGTGCCAAAGGAGAAGAGGCTGATATCTGGTACGAGCGTGGTTGAAATACATGCTAAGTATATAGTATAGCTAGAATTTAAATACATGTACGTGCAAATATTGATTATAATATAAGCAGAAGAGACTAATGCGGAGATTTCCTTTCAAAAACACATGTATCATCTTCCCAGACTTTCTACTTTCTCTGAGGGTAGCTGACATGATAGGCTCTGGCATGTCATAGATGTTTGAGCTAAGCATTTATGAGAAGTATCCATTTAAATATTATAAGCTACAGTAGGGCCAAAATAATTGTATCATTTCATGTTCCCTGGGGAGATCACTCTAAGCCAGGGATGTCAAACTCATTTTCACCGGGGGGGCACATCAGCCCTGCGGTTGCCTTCAAAGGGCCGAATGCAATTTTCGGACTGTATAAATGTAACGACTGCTACATAAATACAGTCCGAAAATTACATTCGGCCCCTTGAAGGCAACCGTGAGGCTGATGTGGCTCCTGGTGAAAATGAGTTTGACACCCCTGCTCTAAGCATTTAGCTTGAATTCAAGTAAAAATAAATATACGCTAATATAATCTGTAATGATAGAATAACTATATTATTACAATCAGAAGAAATACCATTTTGCCTCTCCAAGCATAACATTGAATGCAAATCAAAACATATATTCATCTTGTATTCTAAAATAAAAATCTTTAAATTGCAGTATCGCATGAGTAAAACGTTAAAAACATTAAAAAGTTAAACATTAAAATACAGAAAATCTGTGTTATTCATGTTATTCAAACTAAATTCATGTTATTCAAACTAAATCAAGTAAACTGGAAAACATGGAATTAATCCTTGTAAGTATTCAGTCAATGATTTTTACAAAATATGAACAGATTTATACTTCAGACTCACTATTCATTCAAGATGGGGACAGCAATATTTTAGGAGAAGATGGAAATGTTGAAAACATTGTGGCATAGTTGGATATAAGTATATAAGCATTTGCCAAAAAAAAAGTCTATCACTGTCAAACAGTAGGTAATCCAATTTTTCACACACTGGAAAGATTTCCATTTTCCATCTCTCTCTACATTTTTATTTTTATAACATTGTACTACGGAAGAGATTTGAGTTCACATCAGCTAACACAGAAAGCCAAAGAAATAGTGGTTGTTCTGCTGAAGTTATGAGGTTATTACTGAAATATCCCACTCATTTCAGCACAGGAGGGTAACAGCTTCACACGCTCTCAGACTTAAGCCAAAACATCCTTTCCTAAGCAAAGATATTTTGATATGCTTTCAAGATGGTGCCTCCACAAAACTCATCCCAGTTATAAAGGAGTCCGATTATGTGAATGCACAAAGTATTTTCAAAGGTGGACACACAGGTGTAGATGATGTTTGCCAAATACCACAGAAAAAGGTGGAAATCTTGGTCAGTCAGTTCAATTAGCCAAAAATCTGGACAGGCAATACACACCACTGCAGTAGCTCGGGGATTTAACATTCACAATTAAGGCCTCTTTTTATGGCCTTACAAAATAGTAATTTGCTACTGTAATTAGAGAAATTCTAGTGCATACTAGAGTTGATCTCTGTGCTACCTTGCTAAATACCCATCTATAATCAGCCTTCAGACAGGCTACACCATGGTACGTATGCAGTTAACCAGGACAGCGTGCTGCTTTAAAATCCACGTCCACCTTGTTTATCAGCACGTTTCCCTGGGAGCTTCACAGTGCCAAGTAATAGCGTGGATCTGCAATCACTCCGTGCTACATGGGTCTCATACGAAAGTGGGAAATAGTATTGTAATGAGTGGAAGAACAGACCTGACTTCTGGAAGAAAGACACTCTGGAATGGTATGGCAGGGGCAGAATATTGTGGGATCAGCCCTACAAGCCCAAGTCACTGTAGCACAGCCACTCGGCATCTGGGTGATACAGGTGGACAAGAGCCAACCAGGTAGAACAACCCATATGGAAATAAAAAAAGGACAATAATTTAAGCAAGGCCAGGCACTTACTCTAGCTTCCAATGATGAAAAAAGAGTTATGTACCCTGAGCCCTAATTCTCAAAATAAAACAAACGAACAAAAAAACCCAAATCTAACCAAATTAATCCTACTCACCACCAGAAAAAAAAACAAAACAATGAAATANACAAGAGCCAACCAGGTAGAACAACCCATATGGAAATAAAAAAAAGGACAATAATTTAAGCAAGGCCAGGCACTTACTCTAGCTTCCAATGCTGCAAAAAAGAGTTATGTACCCTAAGCCCTAATTCTCAAAATAAAATAAACGAACAAAAAAACCCAAATCTAACCAAATTAATCCTACTCACCACCAGAAAAAAAAACAAAACAATGAAATAATCAAAACCATTAAAAAAAAAAAAAAAGACAGAAAAAATAAGACAGACCCTAAATTGTATCAGATCAGTCTCTCAACTTTATGTTCAACAGGGTTCAGCCCTATGCCATGTGCCCTCGGGTCCCTGAGCCTACACCTGAGCCTGGTCAACACCGGCCTTTCTGCAGCACTGTCAGATCAATAACCAGATGTGTGTTTCACAGATAAGAACTGCAGCATCCTCAATCGCTCTTCAAGGATCTCAGTATCTCTCCCTGGAGCATCCGATGCTGGCAAAGGAATAACCACTGCTCTAACGGGACTCTACACATCTGCCAGTGCACTGGCATCAAACAATTCCAAACCAATAACTATCGCTCCATCAGAAGAGGTAAATAAAGCCACATGCTTCTCTTCCTGATCCTTCTGTTCATAAACACCTCATTTCTCAGATGATGCCACTGCCTCCCAACCTACTGCCATGTGGGGGAAGCCACTGATATTTCTTGTTCATGAGACATCTCAACCTACCGCAGCAAAGAGATGGAATATGATCTGCTTTTATTATAGAAAACCAGCTGAAATATGTGCTGATTCAATGAAGACTACCTATAGTAAAATTAATTCATGCATACCAAAGACTTTCCAGACCTCTTACCAGCATTATTTTGCATTTTTTTGTAACCTAACACCTCACAGGTACTTAAGTATTAACCACCAAAAGGAAGCAAGAAGAAAACCATCTAGTGCTGATAAGTTTTAGAATGTGACAAAAGTTAACTAAATCAAGTATTTCAGATACTCAGATTTTAAAAAAAAAATTAAAAAAGCAAAAAAAAGAACACAAACAAACACACACCAACTTATAGAACTGAATGTATTTAAGTTTCTGTCCTTTTTTTTTGGCACAATTTAAAAACAAACAAATAAAACCAGCATTACCTACACTTTCATGGACATACGACTCCAGGGTATTTTATATACTCAATCCTAAACAAATGCTGAAATGCAATATACAGAAAGACTACTATGAGGCCTCATATAAAATTAAAATGCAACTCTTGAACAAAATTCAATCCTCATGCTCCTGAATTAATTATAAAACTCTTACTAAAAAGCTGCTTAAAACATAAAATTATGAAAGAATAGTATTTTAGCCTTTCACAATTCATAACGAGGTAAACATTCCTGCCTGGGAACAATGTAACTCTATAGTTTATTTTTTTATGATGAATTTTTGGTTACTTGATTCATAAAACAAACCAAGTACTATACACGGAACTACCTTTTTAAAAATTCTTTTGCTAGATTCAGATCCATCAGCAGAAACACTCCGAAAAACACCGCTACAGAACTTCAGAATATAGCCTGAAAAGCCCTACAAAATGAGCAAAACGCAGCAAGGACTTCTAAATAAAGTCCTAAGCACCACTACTATTTATGTTCACTCTCAACAGAAAGCTACCAAGGACTGTTCCATTAGAAGAAAGTTCACATTTCTTCAACACTGAGAGTACTAAGTTTGAAGTGTTATGCCATAATTAGTATTTAAGAGTCAAAAGTAGATCTGAACATCTTTTTGAGATAAAGTAACATACTGATCTTCTGCAAAATGCTCCAGTACTACAGAAACAATCTATCAGGCTCGGTTGGATGTGTAATTTTAATTTACTGTTCATTTTAATATTGCTTTTAAAAGCCCTTCTCCCAAAAGAAAACATACACAGATATACAGATTGAGAAATGGCCAGCGCTTCCACTGAATTACACAGTCCTCTCGGTACAGCTCCCTCAGAACCTCAGAGGCTCAGTTTGCTGGGCTGAATCTCAAACATCTGCCTGTCCTCTGAGTAGCTTAAAAGTGGGATCTAGAAAAGTAACAAGAGAATGAGACCATATGGGATTCATACAGTGTCTTCAGAGGAGGGAGAGCAACAGGAAGACTTGGACAGAGACTTTCCACTTTGGGTATGTTCATACTGCAAATCTAACATGATTTGCACCACATTTCAGCTCTCAAGGCAGTCTAATGCGTGCATGTACACTGCTATGATCCTTTTGGATTTGAATCCCCTGTATAACGTGTGTTTAGATTTCTCCTCTAGACAGCCACAGCAGCAGAACAGTAACTTGGGTGCTCCAGAAGGAAAAAGAGAGGCAGAAACTTCAGAAAGAGTACAGAAAGCACTGCAGTGAACCTACATGCAAACCCACCCAACAGTGAGTTCTAGTGTGGGCTGATATTCAGCTCATACTGTGCTCCTCTCGTGCTTCCCAAGGCATCCAGGCAGAGCACAAACAAAATTGCCTTCAAAATGCATGAGTGGTGGCAACTTGGACATAAGGGAGCTCTGGCGATGGCACAACCACAGACATGTCAGTAATACTCAAAACTACAAAGCAGAGAGTTCAGGATATAGAATTACACAATTAAAAGGTGGAAGACCAAGTCTTGATCCCATTAAAGAGAGCTAAGTGGCTACATATATGATGAGACTGGCACTAATGAAGATTAGACCACCAGGTGAAAAGGTTTCTCCCTAGACCAAAAGGAAGCTGTAACACAGAATGGGTTTGAGAACATTTCTCTTACTTCAAACTAACAGACGGAATAATCACATCAGGAGATTAGTGAACAACTTTATGCCTTTTTTCCAAATAGCATTTAACATGCTGTTCTACTATTACCTTGCTTGTTCCGCTAAGATGACTTGTACAATACATGCCTAGGACACAAATAAAAGTGAGAGATTTAACCAAATGCCCTTAATTCAAAGCAGAAAAATATTTTGGAGGACATGGACAGATCTCTGTTTCTAGGTTCAGATCTGCTAATATCACTGCAGAACTTACTACAATAGATATTGAGACAATGATTCAAGTTCTGCTGGAACCACTGCTTTTTAACAAATGTCTACTCTATAGAAAAAAAATAGTTAATAATTGATTTGAAAAATGTTTTCTAAGTGATAACAGAGAAAGAAAACAACATAGGCAGAAATAGTCCCTTATTCCTTAGGGGAAAATTAGAGGTCAACGTATAGCTTGTGTGGGATACTGGAATGGTAAGGATTCCTTATGTATCTGGCACATGGAAAAAGTAAGATTCACTAACGTATCTTTGTGTGTCAGAAACATCCGCAAAGTCTCTTGTGCCCCTGCTCTGGTGCTCATCATGGCCTCTGAACATACTTGGAACCTCCGAAACATGTTGCTCCTGGGATGGAAGGTTTTCTCTAGAGTCACAGTCTGTTGACAGAAAACACTAACTGCCATGGTAAATTAAACAGATAAAGATACCTAGAATTTCTAAATGAGAAAACAGCAAACCTCATGGCAACCAGAATTAACAACACAAAGAAATTGTTCATTACTTCCGAAAAAGAGCCAAACATTGAACAAGATCCAGCTCCCTCTAAGAGCACAGCAACACTTTTTGGGGACAAACTTGCCACCACGTGAAAACTCTGAGCTGGCTCACAACAGCCAGAAGCAGCACTTATCTTCAGAGATACATTCCATACCTAATGGGGTTTTGTTTTGGTTTGTTTCAAATTATTACTGCATACTGTAGTGGAGACACACACTGTTTGTCCCTGGGTAGGGCAGACTTGATTCATGCCAAGGACCAGCTGAGGAGACCCATGTACAGCAGCAGTCTGAGGGTAACAAATGCAGAGGGATGTGTGCGTAAGTAGGCACGCACTTGTGCATAGGCAAGTAGTGAAAAAGTTCACGGTTATACAAGGACCAAACCCTTCAGGACAGGAAGTTTTTTCTCCTCCATGTCTGAGAGAAGACGGAATCAATCACAAGAAGTCCCAAGTCAAAATTACTGAAGAGAATGTGGCACTGTCTTGTGTTAAGAAACAAATTTTATTCTACAGTGTTGCATTTCATTGCACCTACATTCTCAGACATGGCTGTATGAGAATGAGAGATATCTTAATAACCAGCACGTTTGAAGACTCCTGAAAATAAACTGGTCATACTAATAGTTCCAGCTGGCAGGTGTTCATGTACATGAAGGTATTTGTGCTTCTGGAGGGGGAAAGGGGTTAGTGTGAGCCGCCAAAGACTCCAGCGCTTTGGGGCTGAGGAATACACACGCTCCAACAAGCCTTTTTTCTTCCCCTCCAGAATCATAGAAGAGGCCAAGAGTTCATTAAGATCCCATATGTAAATGGTAATATCCACCACCTGTCACAGCCCTGTGGGCACCAGCAGGCCCTAACCCATCTGACCAGCCCCAGCTGCTGTCTGCACCAGCCCCACCTAAGCTCAAGGCTGCATCCCCAGTCCCGGCTTAAGCTTAAACACCATGCCTGCCTCACACCCTGTGCTCACCTCCAGGGTGGGCCTCAAAGTGGCATTATATGTGGCCTTCTCCACAGGCCTGTCTCCAACTCATTTCCTTTTGATCCCGAATTGAGCCCCCGGGTAGACCCAGGCCCTGGCTGACCATTTGTCATGTCTAGGACTGCTGATGAGTCCCTCCTAACCTGCCCACAGTGCTCAGGCCCTGTGGCACTGGGTGTCCCGCTGGTGTGGGCACGGCCTCCGCTGGTGGCACCCTCGGGTCCCCTCTTGTCCTCCCTCACAGAGCAGCCCTGCTCATGCTGCTCCCAGACACTATCGCTCAACAGCATCAGAAAAACGTATTTCCAGAGAGGAAATCATTATTTTTAGCGAAATATTTCGTACTATTTTGAGACCTTCCAGTCTGATCCAAATGCATCTGTCAACAAAGAGCACTGTAGTAAAAAATAATCTTCAAAGTTCTCTCCAGTCTTTACAAAAAAAAAAACACCAAAAAAACCAGCTCAGATCAAATGTGGTGTTATTATAAAAACTGCCATTAGCCAGACTACTAAGGTAAAGCTGATAAAATGAACACACAAGTCACAGTAACACATACTGTACCTTGTTCTTCAATTATTATATTTTTAAACTTTCAGAAAGCGTTGAGCACTGCTGCCTTTGTAAAGCTACATTTTAATTTTCAAAGCCAGAGCAAGTAATTAAAAAAGTCACCTGCAATACACAGGTGGAGAGGTTGGGGAGGAGGAAGGGGGAGAGAAGGACAGGAAAACACAATAACATGTATTTCAAGAGAGACAGGATTCCTTGAGCGTGAGATCTGACATAGATCGGGACACTAGCTAATTTAGATCTTATACAACTGACTTGTTTGTTCGAGGTTTTAAGAATACTCTGGTCTTATAAAGTCAAATTTGAATTTATTCTCCATGAAATAGATACATTTTTGTGGTTTCTAGTATTTTCTAGATTATCCTATGGTATAAAATACATATTTACACAGCCCTAAAATTACATTCGGCCCTTTAAGGCAACCGCGAGGCTGATGTGGGCCCCAGTGAAAATGAGTTTGACACCCCTGCTCTAGGGAGATATTAATTGTCTGCTATTTGATCAACTTGAGATTTTTTTTTTTTTAAATCCAGTAAGAAAATACATATGTTCAAAATATTAAAAAAAAATAATTCAAAGGGTTGTTAATCTCATCAGCCACCTCATGCCAAGTGTATATACCCTACAGCACTCTGCTTGTATTAAGCTCTATAACCTGGCATTAGAAATAGCAATACATTTTACCATCTTCAATGCTATACTACAAATCAAAAGACACGTAAACAAGCCCATGGCTCAATTAGTTTACAACCTTGACAACATTTACAACTAGAAAGATATTATAATATTAGACTGTGATATTAATGGAGAAGAAAAATTTATACCATCTGAAACTTAGACACAACAAAATATAAAAGAATGCTTTGCTTATTTTAAGTCACTGAAAGGATTTTGATCATATGGGCACAAACAAGATATTGACAGGAAAGACAATAAGAGAAAAAATTTAGATTGCTTAAAGTAACTGCATCAGAAGAGCTCATATCCAGACTTCAAAGACAAACAATGCACGAAACTGCAGTTTAAAAAGGTATTATAATTCAACAGCATGACAGAATGTCACCCATTTGTTTACTATAAGTCAGAGGAAAAAAGAGTAACCACACTAAGTCTTGAACTGGTATTCTGACCTAAACAGTCCACTAGGTTTTACAGGAAATTATGAAGGCAAGATTAAAGACTAGGAAGAGAGAGAGAGGATAGTAGCAAAACTCTTTTATGAAATGTTTAAGAAATTGCTAGACTAAACTCAAAACAAAGAGAGCTAAGATCCACCACATTTTTTTTTTCTCTAGGCAGCAAGTTCACACCTACTTGGGATGCCTAGAGCAATGCATTTTATATTTTACCATGTGGGAAATTACTACCTAAACTGGAGAAGATGGAAAAATCAGAAGAGGACTTGTGTGTGGGGGTCTTTTGTTTTGTTTGGGTTTTTTTTAGGAAACTGACTAAATGGGAGATGACCAAGTAGAGCTGAGAAAAGGAAAGTATCAAGGAAAGGAAGATTAAAATAGAATTCCTCAAAGTAGAAACACAGAACAGAAAAAAGCTTGTAGTCTTATGGAGAAATGGGCATCCGGAGTTACTTCGTAAGCAGAGGGGAGCTTATTTAAACAAAGAAAAGGACAAAATAGAAGCATGGTAACTCTTTACAAACATATTAGAGGAGCAAGAACCAAATAACTATATCTAATTTAGCCATTATCACATCGAGCTGGTAATCAGGTGTTTACAGATCTTAACGAGTTACTAACAGTGTTCTGGAGCTGCCTTCTTAGAAATCAAAACAGCACAGGAAAAAAACAAAACAAAACAAAAAACCCCAAAACAAACAAACAAACAAAAACAACAATTTAAAAAAAACCCCAAACCTCTAAATGTTATGTTTTTTTCTGGTCCAATTTTCTTAGGACGTTTTCATTTTAGAAAGTGATAGATGAACGTAAAAAAGGACTGCATGACTGTATGCATCCCTGGAGCAGCAGAAGTCTTGTACCCAAACAAACAGAGATTTATTTTCTCGAAAGAATGACGCTGATTTTTTTTTTTACTATTTAAAATTGGTCATGCTGCTTCCTTCTGTGTAACTTAGGAGTAATATACCAGGCCCGTAAAAAGAGATAAATTTAATACCTCGGCAGTACTGAACGTTTCACAACTTCAGAAGATTCTTACCCGGTATTGATGGAAATTATTTCTATCAGCGGATTCTTCCTAATCTTTGGCAAATCCAGTCGCGCTCCCCCCAAACGTTTTCCATTATCCTTTTTCTGACCCAGCAGTCTCACAGAATGACCTTCAAATGAAGCACAAAAAAGTAGTCAATACCAAGCACAAGACCCATCACATTTGTTTTGATTTGCTCTTCTTCACAGATAGCGTTTATACTTCAAAGATTTAAAACACGAATGAGATGTAATAATTAATTTTCCCCAGCTGGAGCATTTAAAAAGAGACACTGACAGGTAAAATAAATCATGTTGAAATGAACAAATAATTTCATCCAATTATCTTTTCACACTTGCGTTTTATTCAATTAAAACGATCTAAGCACTTTCATTTTCAGATTCTCAAGCAAATATCAACATAGCAGTATTTAAATAAGTTGTATGGCAGGATTAAAATATTTTTCCCCAAAATTTCATTCAAGCCTAAGTCACTAGGCAATAAACAACTAAATATTTTTTAGCTAATTATACTGGAGAACCAACACATTTCAGTGAAAGGTACCTGACTGTATAAATCTACAGGAAGGCGCTGTGAGGCACACCCTGGACTCAGGTTCGTGGCTAAGCTGACTACCAAGACTTACGTATATTACTCCCACTCCAAGGATGCTGCAGGTCAGAAAACTGCCTCAAAACTCATCTCCTGAAGCCAGGAATATTCAGAGAGTAAAATACAAATACAATCACCAACTGCCTACAACAGCACGTCAGTCACACTTTGTCAACTCCTGCAATCAGAGAGCAAAAGTGACAGGGTTCGCTAATATTCAGAAGCATGGCAACAACCACCCAGAAAGAAAAAACTATTCAGAAGCAAGATCTAGCAATTAAGAATAAAAGCGATTAGGTGTATATTATTGCAAGAGGTAGTGTAAAATGTGCCCCAAGTTATAAACATAAGACTTGTATAATTTATTTCACAAAGCCTAGAATAGGCAGACAAGAGACATTAAGGGAAAGCTAATGCTAGATACCTGAAAAGAGGTGGAAAGGAGCCACTCTTTGGAGTGGAGGAAAGACAGAAAGCATGTAACTATTGAAGATGGGAAAACTCTGATAGTACATGAAACGACAGCTACACTCTGTCAAATACTTCAGAAAAGAATATTAAAAAAAAAAAAATCCTAAAAAAAGGAAAGGCTGAGGGGGGCAGAGGTGGCAAAAGGAAAGCATGAAACTATAAAATACTACCTGAGCTACAGTTCGCACAGCAAAGCAGATAACGAATCCAGGTCATTACAAACCACGTTTAACCACATCTCCTAACTTACACTACCAGCAGCTATTTACAAAACTAACCCATCAGTTAAAGTCTTTCTCCACTACCTGTTTCGAAGAGTCATTAATTATTTTTTAATAATGTGGTATTCATACTCCTATTTATTTCTGCGATATGGCAACAACCACCCAGAAAGAAAAAACTATTTCCAGCATACCACCTTTCTCAGGTTTGCTAAGATACATAAAAATTCTCAGTCAAAAATGTGATCTAATGAAGAAGTGAGCAGGACTGGCCTGATATCATAAAGGTTAACACTAAAAGAAGACATCATTATGTCAACAGGAATTAAAAGGCATTATTTTTGCAGCTACACCTGACAAAAATTTCATTACATCCTGCTGTGAATTCGGTAATACAGTACTTGTGCTATTAACATTTGCTAAATTATTCGCTTCTACCTTTTTAATGACAATAACAGCAATATCTTTGTCTCACAATACAATCAGTTATTTTCCAATCTAACGTTTCACTAAGGAGTCACAAGCATGGTACCATTTTATGTACTTGTATAACAGAAGTGATTGCATAACGGTAGGCATAAAAATTAAACTAGAAGCAGACAACATTCCTTAGCATATTTCCTAATACTTTGGTTATTCTGGAATAAACCAGCGTATCAATTTTTAAAATACTCAATTGCATTACCATACTAAAAATGTATTGCGATTTATGGCTGAAAATATAGTGGAACAATTCACAGTATTCTTAAAACAATCAGGCTTAACAGAATAACAAGCTACCCACAAATTAAAAATCATACAGTTAGAATTCGGGTCAAACCACCATTCTGAAATCTAAAAAACAAAACCAAACCAATAAATCACAAAAACACCTGCCCCCCCAAGTAACATCTCAGAGTACAGAATCAGTGAAGTTTGATCTCCTCTAACCACGCACCCTCACAACAAACAGCCACCTGAATTATTGCTCTCTAACAATAACCTAGCTCCTGCTCTCCCTTTCTCATACTGAGAGCACTAATCAAAAAGGCAAACCTTTTAGTGGAACTTGTGGAAAGAGAGTATCCTTTAGACCACAAGATTTGTCACAAAGCTGAAATTTGTCAAAGGATTAAAAACTAGTAAGGATGGAGAGAAACGGAAATAATCACAGACTTGTGCAGGAGATGCAACTTTATAATCCATGTTTTCTCAGGAAAACAGGGAAAAAAAAAAAATCAACACCATGGCAGTGTAGAAAATCTTGTCAACCAAAGTACTACTTCTACCTTCTTATACATCTTTGTCTTTCAGATGCCAGGCGGGTTACCATACACATTAGAAAAAAAAATCTTAGGACACTTAAATGTAGAATATATCTCATATGGAGTGTAAGACCCAGCCTCTCTTATCCTCAGAGGCTTTCTTAATTCAGGAAAAAAACCCCAGTGCTGTGACCACCCCCCACGTGTTTACTGGACATGACCACTCACCCCAACCCCACGCCTCAGCTGAGGGGATCTACGGCCTGGCAACCACATATGGCAGCTCCTTTTCACATGGCCACAGCTTTTCCCATATTCTTACCAAATGACACTAATGTTCAAGTTAATACGAGGCTTGTACAACCTTTGTGGTACTCAGGAATGGGAACATCCCTGTGCTTTTCACTCCAGACACCAAAGGAGAGGAGATTTTAAAAAAAAATTTAAAAAAATTAAAAAATCAGATGGGTTTGAGCAGAAAGTTCAATGCTTCCAGAAAGCGAGTAGCAAATGCATATGCAACTACAGCAATTTGTTCTGCAGGCACACTTAACTTCTATCTTTTTTTTTAAGAAAAAAAGTCTCAGTTACAGTATTGGTGACCTTAAATCCTTTTTCCCCTACTCCATACAAGGACTATTTTGTTTCATTTTAAGTAATCACTAAAGCATCTGTTTACAGCATTGTTGCTATTAATAAAACATAACTTGATAAACACTGAATCATATTTTTCACATGCTGTAGATCTTTTTTTCCCAAACTTATTTCAAGAAAACTTAAAAATAAATATTTTGTCGTTTTCAATAAGGAAAAGGCTAAGCAACTTTTTTTTAACTGTCTAACCAGCATTATTAAGCCCACACCAACATCAAGCATAACAGACATGGCAGTAATTTTAAATCTCACTTATGACCTTCTTTAAAAGTGGAGAATGGGGCAAAACACTGAAATCAAGTTTTACTTCTAAAGCATTTTATCTGATAAAGTTACCTCTCTCTGACTTTACAGGTTGGATAACAACTTAACTGAGCAAAACAGGAGTCCCAAGCTTAAAAGAAGTCTTCTTTTTTCTTTCTTTTTTTTTTTTCTTCCAAGTTCGAGGCAACATTTTTGAAAACCAAGTTAATCACACTTCCAAAACCATGAGTGCTCTATCTCAGATACCAAACAAAAACCACTCCTTTTTTGACGGCTCACTGGCAGATGCAAGCTTTGAAACACAGCTTAATGACAAACAGATCTAGTCACGTTGTATTTGACAGCCTAAACATTGTAGTCCTATAAACCTCTTCTGCCATACAGATAACTTTTCTACTTTCACACAGTCTACCAGCAGATAAAATTCTGTTTAAAAATATTCAAAGTGTTAACTAGCACTTTAGGTCATGCTTCAGAGCAGTTTTTTACTAATAATTAATGCAGATTACAATGCAACAGTGGTACTGACCAAGTTTAGTGAAGAAGCTTACAGAGCAGAATCACTCACCAAAGTGTAAACGAAATCAAGCTAGAAACAATTTAAAAATGAATCAGAGCTCTCTAGTTTCCAGAGATGACTGTTTAAAATTAAACTCGTCTTTACATACAAGTCAGTAGATGCAACTCACATTACCTGGCATTGTTCACAGAAAGGATGAGGATGGAATGAATTAATCAGGAAATTACATCCTACTGTTAGCCTAAAAAAGGACTTTTAAATGCGCCAGTTTGATAAACCCATGTGCACAATGAAAGTATTTTCAAGGCATTTATTTTCATTTGTTAAAAAGAATACAAGTAACATAATATTAATGCTACGCATATACACCTTTAATCATGTTATATGGGCTACAGGACTGTGAGAGAATGCCCGATCTTGAAATAAAAATGAATGAAGGGAACAGATAATGGAATTTCTTTCTGTAAGATTATAACAACATCAAATGTGCTGTGAACCTCAGGCTATCGTCAGACCCCTGTGACCTAGACCCACAGAAACACACTAACGATATTAGAGCAAACAGGTGCAAATCGCACTGGTATTTTGTTAGTTTGATACAAGGATAAACGAGGGCTTAGTCATAAGTTAACTTTAACAACTGCCTATCAGGGTTGCAAATATCTATCAGCTATCACTAGATCTACTGTATTTCCAAAAAATAGCCAGCTTCACTCCATCCATAGGCTGATATCCCTCAGTAGCTGCTGGGAAACAATATGTGCTGGAAAGCTGGAAGAGGGCACCCATTGGGGGTCCCTCCCCACCTCTGCAGAGCGTGTGCTGAAACACAACCCCATAGACACAGAACGGTATTCCTCAGCTGTTCGCTTCCGAGTCCAGCACAGATCTCTCAAGCAGCTCAAAAACTCGAGTTGAAAGAAAATCATTAAAGATGCAGGAAGCCCCAGCCTTGGCAGGAACAATTTCTATTGTTTTCAGCTTGTTCTGTTACCCATTCTTTCCCTTTTCCAGTTATATCATTATACTTAGAGGTTATTCACCATTTCCTGAAAGACACTTTTTTTCCTCACAACAAGGCTGCCAATGTACAGTCCTGTACTTCCCAGCTGTCTCTCACCAACCTGCCTGATCTTCTCCAGCATCTTCAGGGAAAAGGATTAAGCACTATTTCACGTACTCTTGCACACATTTCCTTCCACCATTATTCGCTTCTTAATGAATACAGAGCTTCCCTTCCCAAAGGCTAACACTGGAAAAAATGGCACATGGGAGCAGCGTAGTAGCTAAGGAAGGCACAGCCATATGAAGGGAAAACAAAGCAGTGAATTTCTCCAAAGAAAAACAAAACGAAGAAGTGTAAAGAACCAAAAGCTGTGACAAAGACTGAAAGGAGCATCAAGTAAATACAAAAGGTGAAAAGAATTAGAAAACTTAAGTGAAAGTAACAAAACCAGTCAAGAACACATTCAAGAGAAAGAAGCCTAAGAAGATCAAATAAAAAATATGTGTAAAGGCAGAAGCAGCTAATCAGGAGCTGTTATACAATTTTAATATTAGCTTTATTTCCAGAGTTATGTTCTTCTGTGTAACTACTGGGTAAAAACAACCTTCTAAAGAAGCTATTTTGGATCTCAGAATCACAGAATAGTTTGGGTTGGAAGGGACCTTCAAAGCTCATCTAGTCCAACCCCCCTGCAATGAGCAGGGACATCTTCAACTAGATCAGGTTGCTCAGAGCCCCATCCAGCCTGGCCTGGAATGTCTCCAGGGATGGGGCATCTACCACCTCTCTGGCCAACCTGGGCCAGTGTTTTACCACCCTCATTGTAAAACATTTCTTCCTCATGTCTAGCCTGAATCTCCCCTCCTTTAGTTGAAAACCATCACTCCCTGTCCTGTCACAACAAAATAGCATCTGAGATGTAAACATGCAACACAAATTGCCTAACACACTGTACAGCAAACCTGGACTGTTCCTCATATTTAAGCCCAAACCTCTCCAATTTGGAGACGCTTCAAACCCAGAGCTGGTGAGCTCGCAGTGGACAGGCAGGCTCAGAGCTCGAGCCCTGGTCTACCCCTGATGGAAACAGCGCACGTGTGGCAAGCGCAGGCCCTGAGCTCCTCTCCCATCATCTCTCCCTGCCCTGCAGCACAAACAAGTTGTCCCACAGCAGACATGACTGATTGTAAAGGAATCCCTGAGCTCCCCAGAGCAATCACGTGCTGCCAGACACACCGAAGTGCAGAAACAGCAAGGACACGAATCGGCTTAGGGCTTGGCTGTGCGAGTGCTTCCCCCAAACCAACCCCAGCTGGCCAGCAGCACCTCAGCTATGCAGTGAAGGCATCCCGAGTGTCATCTGTGGGATTTCCTGGCTCGAGTAAATACAGGGAGGAAATAAAAAACAAACCTAAGTGGAAGATACTTGCCCTGCTCCTGGCCAACCAACTAATAAATTATTCTTCCTCTAGACTGGCAAAGGTGGGGATGTTGTATAACAGTCTGCTCCTACAATTGGTGCAAGCACGAACTGGGTCCATTACAAGACAGGAAATAATCCAGACAAACTCTGTCAGAACTACTGGTCCTTCCCTGTGTGTCACAGCATGACAGGAATAGGTAGGCCCTGGGTCAGGCAACCTGTCCCATCAGGTTGTTGACAGTGGGTGCTATGTTTGGCCCAGTTTCTGCAACTCAGAGCTCTCTCATAAAAAGACTGTTTTCCACCCCATGCCAACTCAAAAAAAAGCTTCAGACAAAGGGCAGGTATTACTACGCATATGGCATGTATTTCATTATCTTAAATCACATACCCCTACTAAGCCTTGCACTTGGAATTAGCATCCAACAACAATTCTGTTTTGGGAGACTCCAGAATATGAATGTCACATGGGTGAAGACAGGGGCTTTTTAAAATTCCTTTTATGTAAGTTAAAAAACAAGATATTAAATATAGCGAGGCAGTTCACAAACTTCAGAAAAAAGCTCTGCAGGTGGCCCAGATTGCTAAAATTCATACATCAATTTCTCTCCATTAAACATATAATACTTCTTGGTATTTCTCCAATGTACCATTCAATCAAAGCAATATCTGTAAGCACTTAAACAGTAGAGTACAACAAGTGAAACAGAAAAGGAGATAATTATTAACAAGTTATTACTGTTCATATAAAAATTTCATAGAGTTCTATTAAGAATACGCATATAGGTATTCAAGAACATTTTTAACATATCCACAGTACTTTCCTCTCTCAGAACAAGAGCACTTGAAATGCCCTATTAATGCACTATTTTTTTTTCTGAATTCAATAGCTTCACCCTACTTATTTTGAGATCATGTGATGTTATTGTCTTTCTGAAAAAGCGACTAAACTTTAAATCTGCTGTGAACTGAAAATACTGGCTACAGATTGACAGCTCAGAAGGACAATACTAAGAATTGACTACAGGAAGAGTTCCCTTGACCCTTTGTCCTCACCTCTCTGAAGAAATGTATTTCATCAGGATCAAAGATGCTGCTCAAAACCTTGGGAGATTTTGGATAGAAGCTTTCAAGGGAAATAAATTCTGAATCAGAAGAAACAGGCCGTTCTGAGGGAGGGAAATGCTGAAGAGTGGATTGTCAGAGCCAGCTGCTGCAGTACAAGTAACTTGCCCAGTGTTTCGAGGTGTGCAGGTCGAACAGAATAAATTTAGCCTTAGAGTGAAACGCTGAGCTCAACCTATCACTGTACACCAAAGTAAGCTCTTACTTTCATCTCTAGTCCTTTGACACCTATTTGTACTCTTCCAACGGATAACTAAATTGCACTGATCTGAACAAGGTGCACTGTGTTTACCAGCCATGAGGATTCTCTAACAGAGCTAAACCCAACTGAGTCTAACCAATGTGAATGGGACAGAAAAATATCACACATCACAACCTAATTTAACAATGAGCAATCACAATTTTGCTACTAAGATTTTCAGTCTGTTTCCCCCCCCATTGCTTGTTTCCTTTTTCTGCAGCACTATTTATCTCCCATTCAGTTTCTGTGAATGACTTAGAAAACAAAGTTACAACAATGACAGTCACAGCAGGGATAGTCAGTCCTAACAGTTGTCTAAACCAAATCAATTAAATAACTACATTGAGAAAAATAATGAGAAGACCCACCTAAAACCCTGGATTGTCTCACACACCTAATAGTCACTGCATGCCCAAAGCATTTGACCAGGTACAGCAAAAGCTGCGATAAACTTTGGTGTAAGAACAGAAACCAATTGATGGCAATGTAGATCTCTTGCCCCAGCACATAAGATTTTTATGTTGAGCCACATGATTAATTATGTATTACAAAAGCAATTAAAATCTATCTTTGCAGAAACAGTTTCTCTATAATTACTTCATACTCCTCATTGTGCCCTACTGTTTTCTTTAAATTATAGTCTACAAGGCTAAACTCCCAGAATTGATACCGGCACAGATAACAGAATTACTATTTTGGCCTCATTACTTCAGTACATCACACTTTTCCTAAGCAGTCAGGAACAGGCAATCAAAATGCAGCCCAATGCTCTCACTGAAGCGTTCAACTGAATGCAAACCCCTTCATTTAAAAACTGTATGGTGGGATACTCTCCTTCAGGTCCTTCATAAGTCAATGCTTGTTATCAAAGTAGTTCTCAAATTAACAGAAGAAAAAGAATGGTACCGGTTTTGGTAATGATACTCTTTCCACACATAAAGCCATTTGCTTAGAAGACAAGAAAATCTGTAATTATTTTTGTTTAAACAGAAATAGCTCCAAAATTTTCAATCCAAGGACACAAGAAAGGGGCAGGGAGTGCCATGTACCACATTACACTGCTCACTTCAGTGATTAATACACACGAATAGTTGATGCCAAATCTTCTAACCATGGTCATTTCACCAAGGCACTGATGAGCTGCAGTTCTGTATGCTGCCTATTGAAAACCCGATTTCAATCCTTCTACTTTTTTTGGTCTGGCAAACATAGATAGCCCCTTACATAATCCTTTTCAGCAGTATCTTTTCAATAATCTCGGTTTAAAAAGCGACTCTACCACCTCGAAATACTGCCAATGGAAGCAGCAGTGTGACCGGGGTGTCTGCGGTGAGGGGCTGGCAGCGGGGGCTGCATGGCGGCCTCTGTGAGGAGAGGCCGTGGCTGCCCCGCGCTGGGCACAGCCGGTTCCAACCAGCCCCCAGGCCACGGCTGAGCCCCCCAGACACTGGTGGGGACCTCGGGGAAAGCCCGAATGAGAAAGGGCAAAACGCTGCCTAGGAGCGAGGAAAAAAGTGTGAAGAACAGCCCTGTGAGCACCAAGTGGAAAGGGAGGAGGTGCTGCAGGCAAGCTGGGAAGAAGAGGAGAAGGGGGAAGGTAGTTTTAGTTTTCTCCTTGTTTCTCACCATCCTACTCTATTTTTACTCAGCAATAAATTAAATTAATTTTCCCCAAGTCGAGTCTGTTTTGCCCGTGACAGTAACCGGTAAGTGATCTCCCTGTCCTTATCGTGACCCACGAGCTTTTCCATCTTATTTTCTCCCCTGTCCTGTTGAGGAGGGGGAGCAAGAGAGAGCCCGGGTGGGGGCCTGGCAGCCACCACACCGTGAAATAAATAAAACAAACCAGCCAAAACTGTCCCCCCTTTCTATGTCCTTTCAAAGGACATAGAAACAGAAACAGGGACTCTGTGAGGCCACTACCCTCCCTTTGACCCCCCTCAAGCTGCACTTTGACATAAACAGTTTCCTGACTGGGCGCCAAATGATACTTTCCCTCAAAAAGAAACTCCTGACTCCTCCAATTTTTATTCTTCATTTGGCTTGTCATCAGCTTCTTAAGTCATGTCTACTCTTCCCACAATCACAGAAATTAAAAAGAGAGTCTTTTATCTACTATTATGAGCAGATTATAATGAAATCAAACAGCACATACAAATACCATTTAATATGTTGGCATTCATATACATACATACAAAAACACACACTCTCAGGTAGGCAATCCAGGATAAATTCTACATTTTACCATTAAAAAAAATATATATATATGTGTATATATAAATAATATAAGTACCATTTATCTTCCCACTTTCAAACAGAATGACACTGCCACTATCAGGGATCCATAATTACTAACCACATTAGGACAATCTAACAGTTAGTAAATATTGGTTAATGTTTAAACTGGGAATGGATGGGCAACTTCACCAGACAGGTCAACGTGACTGAAACCAAGAAAGGTTATGTGAAGTATAAAAGGCTCAACCCTGAAGTAATTTCCTTTGGTTGTTTTTTACAATCAAGTCTAATGACCCATTGTAAAACTATGTTTCGTGAGAGCATTAGACAGGCACAATATGGACTAAACTCAATTCAACCTGTGTCCCTCATCTCCCTAAGGTCTAAGCTAAAAGCAGACTGTACACAAATACTCTGGTTCCATGCCTCCCGCCCTCAGAAAGCTTCAATAACATGGGATTTGAGAACTAGCATGTCTAGAAAGGAAGGAAAGACCCAAATCTCTGAAGACATGAATTCAAGAAAATAAGAATTCTTACATTATGCAGTTACAATTTCTCCTTTAAGTTACAGAACAAATGTATTAACTTACCTACTGTAAACTGTTTATATCCAAGCTTGCACACCTACACTGTATGGGCTTTTTTTTTAAAGACAGCTTTTAAAGTAGTTCATGAAACGCTGACTTGAGCAATCGCCATAAAGACATTCTGTGGCTCCCATCAAAGACAAATTTTCATCTTATTGGGACATGCTATAAATACTGATCAGCCCAAACAGCTTTTAAATTCTGTACAGGAACTTTACTTAATGATAGAAAACATATCAACGACAACCCTGTTTTCTCCTATCTCGCAGACACTGCAACTCCTTAGCAATACTTCCTTAACATACTAAGTCATCACAACATGCTACTGGAAAACTGAGGACATGAGTGGAAACGGGTGCCCCAAAGATGTAAAAAATTGCTATAACCCAGTCTTATAATTTGGGTAACATGCAGATGAAGCAAGGTTTACTAAACTGTTAAAGAAGAGCCTTGCATAATGAACTTGTTCTATGTATCAGGAAGACTGACAAACTGGCTACATGATGGTGGCTGACACTTTGGGAAACCGAGTTCTGAGGCTGAGATCTAATTACTTTGCCCAGCTCCTAGTAGGCAGCACAGAGGTTTCAGATTATAAATCACAATATCATAGTAGAAGCACCTGAAGATGCCTCCAGTTAAAATACCTCTTGGGACACAATATAAATATTAACCAGAGATGACCTGCCTACAAGTACTGTGCAGTTATTGAAGATCACTTCTGGAAATGACAGTTTACCTGATAATTAGGAAATTTCAAAGTTCCATAAGACTCACGGTAAAAGTCAGGGTGATCTAAAAAAGGAGACATCACAAGGTCTCTTAAAAATTCTGTCTCTCTTTCGGCTGTTAGTGTGATTACAAACGTAAGTGTCCTTCTTTTCCATTTTCTGATTAAGAAGGATAAAAAAGATAAAGTCACATTAAAAGTGTTTATGAGAATTATCTCAATGGGAGTTGAGAACTGGCACTTACACTGTTTTCAGATGGATGAGTTGAAGGCCACCATAAAGATCTACCTCTTGAAACCACCTCTTGAATCAGCAGAATGACACTGTTCTGAAGCGGGTTTCCTGACAATGCCCTTACGATGGAGAAATAAAGCTAGAAAAAGCTCCTTCAAATTTCATACAAAGAGTTCTAAATAATTCCAAGAAACTAATTTTCCTTAGGAGTACAGTAAGCTTCCTACCAAATCCAACAGGGGAGCCATTTTCCTGGAAAACTAGAATGAAGACTATTAGGAAAAAAAAAAGAAGAGGCACGTTCTTTTCACAAAGTTTCCTGTATTGTAAACTGTGCACTACAAAATTCAGACATCCAATAAAACTCTAACATACTCCTTCAGAAAGGGGAACTCAAGGAAAGCCAAACTTGGAGACTTAAAACTGGCAACTAGGATAATGACCTTGGAATCTGGACAGAAAATCAAGACAATTTAGTTAGGCTAACCAATCTACAGAGACAGCTGCCCTACAGAGTGCAGACACAACACAGTTTAAACTTATTCCATTTAAATAGCCCATCAAAACATTTTTTAAACCTTCAATGTATAGTATTTTTTAAACTTTCAATATATATATATATAGATAGCCACACCACAATAGTATACCACTCATGTAACCTTTTGATTTTCTTTTAAAAAAAACAGGTGAAGAAAACTGTATCATACAACTACGACTGATATCCAACTTAAAACTTAACACATATAAGCTGGCTCTGGATTCAGAATTTGTATTTAATCCCCTGTCCCATAGCACTTCTGCCTCCTGAACCCATCTGCACCTCAAGAAGTTGTTACCAATGATGAAGACAGAGGGTTACATTTCATTTGGTTTCACACACATGAATTTAAGCTTCTACCATGTATCTATTTTATAGTATAAAATATTCTTAACCAACAGTCTTGTAATCTACAGTATTTTACTTCATTTAGGTAATGAAAGTTCACTGTTAGACTCATAAAACACAGTGAAAGAGACTTCACATTCTTCTCTGTTAGTGGAAGATGATTCTCAAATACGTAAGTTAACGCTGTATCTGTAAACAAATTTAAATGAAAGAAATGTAATTGTAAGTAAAAACTCCTACTTTTCTGGTTGGTATTTGCAAAATACATTTTATCCTGTAACTTAAAGGATATATATATAGTATATAAGATATATATATATAGTGTATATATATAGTATATATATAGTATATATATAGTATATATATATATATATACTATATAAGACCCCTGTCAATTTGTCGATTCTCTTCCCAATTGAAATTCTATTTTCACAGAAGGGCTGAGGTTGGCAGGGACCTCTGGATGTCAGCTGGTACCACCTCCCTGCTCAAGCAGGGTCACCTAGAGCCAGCTGGCCAGGACCACGTCCAGGCAGCTCCAGGGATGGCAATTCCACAACCGCCCTGGCAACCTGTGCCAGTGCTCAGTCACACTCACACTGAAAAAGTGTTTCCTGATGTTCAGATGGAACCTCCTGTGTTTGTGCTTGCTGCCTGCTGGTCTGTCACTGGGCATCACTGAGAAGGGCCTGGCTCTGTCCTCTTTGCACCCTCCCTTCAGGTATCTATAGACACTGATGAGATCCCCCAGAGCCTTCTCTTCTCCAGGCTGAAGTGTCCCAGCTTGCTCAGGCTCCCCTGTGAGAAGAGAAGCTTCAGTCTCAGTCTCAACCATCTTTGTGGCTCTTCACTGGACTCTCTCCAGCATGTCCATGTCTCTCTTGCACCGAGGAGCCACTTTTGTTCGTTTTTTCTAATAAAACTTCAGAAATCTTGTGTTACCTTTTGAGAAATCCCTGAAGGAATTGGCACTACATATGGAATTCAGCAGCCCAGTTACTCCTTTCTTTCTTTTTTTCCTGTAAATCACTTATAGGAAGCTAAAATGAAAATCTTTCCCCAAATTCATGCTTTTTAAAGTTTAACTGTTCCTTAATGTTTCTGTGAATATTATTTTCCAGAATTACATCAACATGTAAAATCCTCAATCCAAAGAAAAGTATGACTTTTACAATTGCTACTGGATTATTTGTTTTCTTTCTAGTCTTATAACATTCAGTCACAATAACTCGAGTAACTATGTTATCCAAAAAGCAGTTATGCCTGCAGTTAGTATAAATACTACAAAGCCCATTTTCATAAAGGGAGGGCATGCTGACCTAGGTTATCATCTTACTCCCTTAAGAAGAATAAATAAAATTCAGGAAAAACAGATAGAGATCTGAAATACTATGCTGTTGTAAAAATCAAGAAGCATCCCTTTTTCTAACACGGTGTCATAAACACCAGGATGTTTCTGGAAAAAGTTTGGCTTCTTTAGTAACAAGTATGAATATATTGAGTATATTTCTTCTTTGTATCATACAGTAGGTTGTACTCCCAAAAAAACAGATGTCACAAAATGGCAAATGTTTTGGTTGGAAGTACCTAAGCCTACAGGTTTCATTTTTGAAAGCGTTTGAAGCAATAAGAAATCTTAAGGTCTTCAAACCAGAACTTCTAGAAGCCTTACACAACACTACACTATTTCTTGGGAGAAGGTTTTTTTCTTCTAAAATTTTGCACCGTTTCTACATTTTCATGCTGTATTTCAAAAGCATCATGCTCCAGCATTAAAGCTACAGGCAATGTCTTGTGGACCAGACACTTGTTTATACTGGAAGTACAACCAATTAAACTCAACCTTGTAATTTAAAGCTTCATGGAACAGTGATTTTTATGGCCTGATAAGTAATGGAGACAAACTTAGGTAACCCAGAAAGACTCAGACAAATATATTTATTCAATCGCAAATGTTTACTAGTCAGACTGCAGAAACAATACTGTCTTTTCCCCCCTTCACTGCAAAGTACTGCGTGTACACACACATGAACACAGCCAGAGAGAACAAGGGACACAGTTACAAAAGAACACTAAACTAGTGGATAATTTATCTGTCCTGCTGAGGAAGTTCAGGGAAGTGAGCCAAAACATCTGAAAATAAAAAAAAACACATCCACAAGAGGACTAAACATAAGAAAGCAGAGATATAGCACTGAATTAAGATGGTGCAGAAACTTTAAACAGTACTCTACACCCACCTACAAAGATGCAACTTAAAATAAATTATTGAAGCCTCCCCTGAAGCATTTACCTATGAATCCAACAAGCTACAGAGCTCCTGCCAGAAAAGATCTCTGAATTACCACTTACACAAAGCATATATAGCAAAGTGTAGCACTGACCAAACATTTAGCTAGAAGACAAAGCAAGCATTAGGTTGATAAAGAACGCAACAGCTGCACTTGTGCTAGCTAATGCTTACATCTTTCAGACTAGCTGCTATTATTTCAAGTGTGATGCTTACCTTTTATAGTTTCCTCCACAACTTCTACTACACGATCTATCTGCTGAACCTAAAAAAAGTCAGAAGGTCAATATCCAAGTAGTCAACAACTGGATATACTTTATATAAACTCCTCTTTCAAAGGTGTGTTCTTCTGGATTAAGGGGGAGTAAAGAGTTTGGGGCTACGCTTTTAGCCATTCTTTTTTCTGTGCATCTTGCTTCATCTGCCAAAAGTAACCTTAAAACTCACCACTTAACTTAAACCAAATTTTGTCTTGTATGTTTGGCCAAAGTTACCAGATGATTAGAAAAGAGGGAACCCTGGAAAAGAGTTTAGGCCTTAACTGCTGCTCATGGTCTGTGAAAGGCCACGGTCACCCAGGCTGTCACCACCTGGTCAGCTCAAACAGCCCCTATGGGCTCCCTCTCCCCACCCTCAACTCCAAAATAGTAGTTGGTAAAGAACATAACAAGAAACTGAGGATGTTGTGAGGGCAGAATATAGGGAGAAAAATCAAGGAAGTATTGCAGGGGAAAGAGACTGGAATATGGGAAGAAATTAAAAATACTGTGGTGAAATTTAAGGGAAGAAGACCTTGTCCTAGACTTACTTGTGGTACTGTTTGGAAATGGAGTAATGGAAATAGAAATTGGTTCTAGTGTTACACTTCCCAAAATTCACCCATAATGTGAAAAATAGTTAGTTATTTCTTATTAGATAAAGTTAAGGGTCCGTACACTATAGATATTTTGGTGTGTTAAATAGAAGGCATCAGCATTAACACTCAAATTCTGAAAGTTGAGATTCTTCCTTCAAATTTCATGCAAAGTCCGTAATGTCTACCTATAAATGTGCATATATGCTTACATATATCGCAGGAAAGGCAAATACAGAAAGCCCTACTTTGCACACTTAAATTAGTTCATAATTTTTCCACAATATTCCCTTTTAAACACTGCTTCTCTAAGCTGTACATTATATGAAATCGATTTAGTATGATTTTTGCAGTCGTTTCTTTTCCGGTTTGCCTCAAGAGCAAGCAGAAAAGCACAAGTTGCAGGGGCTTCAAAAGCAGAACCTGGCCTGCAACAAGGAGCCTGGAACTTGGATCTTTTGCATCAAAGCCATTAAGTCTCTGTGCCCTTAAACCACCGAGTTTGTCATTTCCTGTAAACAAACTTCTGCACAATCATTTCTATTTCACATTCATTTTCCAATCAGTCTAATAGCAGCTTAAAAAAAAAAAAAAAAGCTCATCTGTAGTTGGTGTGTCTGATCCAGAGCTCCTAACTAAAGTCAGTGGGAGTCTGCTCCTTTCCTTGTTTGGATATTGGATTAAGTCCATGTAAAACAACTTAACAACTTTTTTTTTTTTTTTCTTAGACCTTTTGAAATACAGCCTTTTCTAAACCCAAATCTCTGTCACTTCAGGTTTCTGAATACAGCATATTACTTTTGAATCCTAGAAATTAAGTTAAAGTATCGTTAATATTGACATTTTAATAATCTTATAAAATATATATATTTAAATTATTTTATGCATTACAAGCGTTCATATGACAGATATACGTCAATATTTAGCAATCTACTTGTAAAGAAAGCACACATTAGCATTTGTGTGGAACACATGTATTTAAGCACTTGCGTACATATCACTTCTAGATATGGGTTAAAAAATAATTACTTGAGATACTTACATGTAGACTTTCTACTTATTTTTTTAAAAATAAAAAAAATGCAACTCAAAAATGGAAGTATACAAATTTTCAACTATAAATATAGACAGAAAATACAGTTCGTGCCAAATACATTGCGTAAAATATTATTGCTACATATCTGAATACTAAACTGTCCAAGTTCATCATCATTTTAAAACAAAAGAAACCTGGTTGGTTCCTAACCTGAACCACAATTATATTTTCATGGGTATACAGAGGCCTGCAGGATTCCCTTCTCCACACCTCACTAACCTTACAGGTATTTCTGTTCTGGAGTGGTATCAAAGGCATCTGCAAACCTTCTTGACCAGAGACCCAATAACGTCTCCACCAGGTATCAGGAAGCCCACGAAGCACAAAGACTTAAGAGTTCTTAGTGGTGTGTGAAGGGAAAAGACACCATTCCTCAACGTTTCTCTGGAATGAACCTGAATAAACCAAACCCCGAGGACTGACATTACTGCTGGATGTAGTTTGTGCACCGTACTTGGCTTCACAGATCTCCTCAGATTTTGTTTCTAGTATAAGCATGTACCATGGTGGACATTTTATCCATGACCAATCGTTCTCCATTAGGGCCTGGATGGAACAAAAGCTAAGGGCAGACTGGAGCAGGCAGCTGAGCAGGACTACAGAAAACAAACAAACAAACAAGACACTACAAATCAGGGGTGATGCAGAATCTGGACTGAGATGGACATGAGATAACAGCACAGGCAAGACCCACGGGATGAAGGAGTAACCAAAGCAGGAAACTGACTGGTCAAAAAGCAAGGAAAAAGAAGAGACTGTATCAAAGCATGAAGCCTGAGTTAAAACAAAGACTAAAAAAAATCTTCGAGCCTTCCTGGTGGGATCAGAGCTAGGCATAAGTAGAGCTCAGCAACCCTGTGCATCCAGCCCTTGTACACACAGGGAAGACAGGAGGCAACCCATGCTGGGGCTGGAGCTGCAGGCCACTCCTGAACACACAAGTACAAGCCGGTCATGTTTCAAACCAAGCACCTCCCAGGACAGCCCAGTGCTCCCCTGGGAGACAGAAGCCCTGAGCTCTCCAACTGCGCACAGTAATTAGCAAGAGGAGCACAGAAATGCACGCACAGGCCATTTGCCATCAAAGTCCCCCAGATCCCTTTGTACTGTCACTATCAGGCTCAACAGACGACTGGTGGGTGTGAACAGCCCAAAGACAGGCCTGTGATGTGCTACATCTGACGTCTCACCCGAGGTGATCTGTGAGCGCAGACAGACGTGCACGTTGAGGATGGTCACACAAATCCTTCCAAGCTCTCAGACACGATTCAAATTGTCTCAGAATCAGTATTAACATCCTGAAAGTGTTTTGCATTAGATGGACTCCAGAAAAAAAATAACCAACATAACCTCTAAGAGAGTTCCTATAAACTCTGAATACTCTTAGCAAGCAGTTAAGTGAGAGGGTGCACATTTATTTACCCTGAGATTTCATACTCTGTAGAAGTCAGTGAGCCTCAGACCAAAGAAAACTACCTAGAAAAGTGCATCCATGAACCTACCACGAAAGTAAGAGAAACTTTCTGACATTCTCTTCAGGGAAGCACCAAGACCTCCGCAAAGATCCTGCACTGTCATCTGGGAAAACAAAACCTTGTACAAGATTCACAGTTAAATAAATATTCTTTCAGTTTATTGTGTCCACTGAAATATGCAGAGAAGCATTTTGTGGGTAAAGATATTTGGACCAATCTCTTTCTGAAGCAACAGGGCCAACACAAAACAGGAGAGATGGTCTTCAGATGTCCCTTACAACTAAAGCAAGGTAAAAGGTGTTAAATACCCCAGAAGCAATTAGCTCTTTATAGTGAAGATATCAAATGTCTTAATGGCCTTTTCTGAGAGAGAAGCCTCTGTGTGCTTCTCTCTGTGGCAGCAGCCATGATAAGAAAATAGAGGGTGGTTGTGAAAACAAGCGGTTCATGAACACCCAATGTTTTCTGGAGAACACAGACTGCCTTTCAATGGAGTCTGCTGCCTGGGCATCTAAGACACCCAAGAAAAGCTGCTTGGTTCAAGCTGCACCACTAAAAAGGCTGAGGAACGATCTGGCCCAACAGTGTATTACAAAAAAGGTGAGAATGTGTAAGGCTTCCTGGCAGTCTATGTGATAACAGGTATTCATTTTCTGTCCTCTTGATACAGGCCAGCGATAACTTCCGACGGAGTCAGGGCAGGAAGCATACCAACACCAGAGGGACACTGCCCTTCGACAACTCTGCTGCAGCGCTCGTGCTTTCTGGAGTTATGCCACTGCCTGTTAGATAACAGCTATTCTGGTCCCATTTGAAGAGGATTAAATCCTATAAAGCGAGCATTTCAATTTCTTCAGAAAATAGCTCCTTACACTGTGACTTGAACTTTATTCTCAGAAGAGAGTGCCTCCCAGGTGATGAAAAAAATCACTGGAGGAGTCGGGAAGTATCTTGACATTTAAATCAGTAGTTTCCTTTAAATTATCTTTTGCTTCTTAGCGCAGTGATACCTCAACACATGTGAGTGTAGAATATGTCACACTCTTTGTTGTCTCCAAATCATAAGATTGCAGAATTATTCCTGCATCTGACATGCCATTTTTTCTAAGTGTTCATAAGGGATCCACATCCCCTGGCTGACAACTGTTGTTTCTGCTGGGGGACTGAGATTAACCTGGCAGAATCAGCACCAAATAAAAACAAATCAGAGACAAAGCATAAGATCTCTGACACTTTCCCCTAGTGACTGTCTTTTGGCCAAGAAGTTTGTGGTTTCACCCTGTGATGAGTCTCAGCTCTCAAAACTACTGACACAGTTACCACCATTGGTTAAAAATGGCAGCCAGGTCCTCCTCACACCCAGCCTTCTCAGGAACTCTCCCCAAAGCAAAAGCAGTTGCTCCCCACACCCAGCTACCTTCCAGCATGGAAGGAAACATCTTTCCATCACAGAAGATCTGAAGGTTGAAGCTTCCCTGGTGTTGACAGGACAGTGACAACCCTCCCAAGGAATTACCCCAGAGCCTCCCCCAGCTGTCCTTCCCCTGGCACAATGACTGAGCTCCCCAGAGACAGAAATTTCTCAGGGGGTAACACAAGCAATGTGTAAGCACAGAATCACAGAATGTCCTGAGTTGGAAGGGACACACACAGATCATGGAGCCCATCTCCTGTCCCTGCANGGTCACCAGAGGGAAGAGATCAGCGCCTGCCCCTCCTCCTCCCCTTGTGAGGAAGATGCAGTCACCATGAGGTCTCCTCTTAGTCAAGTACATAAAGTCTCAGAAAGTGACTATCAAAAAAAGATACTTGAAGCCAGTGAAGGAGGGACAAAGACTTGAAATACCAAACACTAGAAATGTTAACTGAAAAAACACTGCAAAACAAACAAAAAACTTAGCCAATGGCTGAGAGAAACTGAGGACAGGGTAAAGCTTGCTTGCACAGCATGAGGCTACTGCCGAAGCAAACGTCAGCACTCAGCTGCTTATGAACACCCATGCATGAGCATACATACACATACATAACTACTCGAAGCAAAGCAATTTTTTTTCTCATCTAGGGAAAATCCTACCCATCTTTGATTTTCATTCACATACATAAGAAACAAATTGGTTACTACACAGATAAATTAATCTTAGATTACTACAACCCCCAACTAATAATCCTACAGATCATAAATCCAGTTCACTAACTCTCAGTTTCATCTCACCTCTTGTAGGCAGCTCTGTCAGATGTTAAAAGCCTACTCAGCCTATCCCCTCACTAAAGCCAGTAAAAGGGAAATATACAGCTTCAAAAGTTACTTCAGATCTTCTAAAAATCCAAGTTATCTTAGAGATAATTATCTTCATTGACCATAAAGGGAGCTGAGCAAAACAGACTCTCAAATTACAGTACACTTAGGCAGCATAAATTCAGGCCTTAATACGTAACTTCAAAAGGCATGTGACTAGACACTTTGGCTTCAGAGGGATAACATCTGTGTTTAAAACCCCTGCTGACGAAAGTGACCATAGTAATGGGCCATATTCTGGTTTAAGAAGATATTCTGAGAGTAGGCTCTACACAAACTTCAAAGGGAAGGAGGCTACCCCAGAAAAGCCCATAAACAACTGATTTTTATTGCTAAACACAGAAATGGCGTAAGTATAATTCGTATCTAAATTAATTCCTACACCTTTCGATTCATAAGACAGTACATAACTGCTGTGGAAAAATATAGTTTCTGTTTGCATGTCCAATTTTCAGTTTAAAAGCAGGTGCTTACCTGCAATTCTTCCCCGACTTTCCAAGTTAAAGTGTCATATCTGAATATTAGCATGGCAATTCAAAAGTTGAGGTCAACCAACTAAGTAAGTGGTACTGACAGAGCTTGAATTTTGCACAAAAACATTCTTGGCTGTAAGTTACAGAAGAACAGTGTGCACCTGTTCCCAGGCTTTCAGCACATTTTCCAACAAGCTCTGCTAATTTACACCATTCAAAATAAAATTCCATCAAATTTGTCTGGATATTTGCATTTATGGAAGGCTGCAGTTCAAGGGCAGCAGAGAGGCTTGCAATCTTTAACGCAGTCTGATCTTACAAACACTGCAAAGTAGAGAAGTATCATTATCTCTGTTTTGCAAACACCATTGAAACTTGTATGAATGGAACATCAGAAATATCATATATCATCCTCATTTAGGACACTAAAGCAGTAGGGATGTACAGGCATTTGGCATGTTGCTAATATTACACTGATTTTCTTTCACAGTGGCACTGCTAAAGCTCTGCTCACTGAAGGGTTTTACTAATGGGGAACTAAGGCACATTACATTAAAAAGTGTATACTAGTTATAGATGTACAGCTTGAAAAGTCAAGTGCCTAGTTTTTTTTAATGTACTTAGCATTTTTTATACTAAGCCATTTACTTTATAGCAGTGCTCTTAGGGTTAACATGCTGCTACTGGGACTGCTCAGCACTTCCACTAATCACACTCCACAGTTTCAAACTGGATATAAAAAAAAAAAAAAAAAATCACCTCAAGCTTGCCTCAGAGTATAGCAGCCACAGAAAAAGGTTACTTGGAGGTCAGGGGAATGCAGGGAGCCCGTGCAGAGAGGTTTTCATGGCTGTATGTTTCTCCTAGAAGTAATGATTTCAGGCCCAACTCTGGCCAAGGAACGTGCAGTAACTCTACCACGCACAGGACCCGCACCTTCTGACTCGTAGCGCAGCAGCAGACGAGGGGATTACAGCCTTGGTGACACTGGATATATTTTGCTCAGATGAAAGAATGGGCTGAAATTCTTCCCTTGGGAAACGGGTGTACAGCAGAGATGATAGACAACTGGTCTTTGATGCTGTATGTTACAATGGGAAAGACAGGGAAGGAAGGAGAACTAGGGTTGACATTCCCCTTCAGGAAGCCAAGAGATTCACTCATCTGTAGAGCTATTGTATGCCTTTAATGGGATACGTATGTATGTCCACTAAGTCCGATGATTTCAAAGTACAGATACATGGTGCTTGTGAAGCATCTTAAGGCCCATGAACCCTTAGCCAACTGGCCTGGGGTTCCAACACACAGCATCATTTGGACACCAAATACTTTAAAAGGCCAGGCAAATGTCAAAGAAACAAAACTTCTAATCCAATGGTTCAGTTTATCAGTGGAAAAAATAGTTTTGCATGTCTTTGTATGGAACTCAGGAAGCGAGGAAATACTACAACCAGCTACATCCATTCATGAGTCCCAGAACATAACACGTCTGCTAAATCTTTAATTCCCCTTAGTCCTTCCCTATAACCCACTCAATCAGCACAGACAAAGTCACATATCCTTTTTTTAGCAACTACCTACTAACTAAAGCTTCCCCCTTCCTGAAAACAGCTCCTTCACCTTGTCATGTTATGTTACGGTTTGCCTTGTATCCTTCCTATGGCAACACACATTATTTTTAAAAAGTGGCAATGACTCTAAAGAAACAAAAAAGCACAGTAGCATCACAAACGGTAATAGGGATATGAAGCTGCCCTTCCTTCCCTTCTGTCCAAATCAAGTAATAAATACAGAACAGTGTAAGTCCTCCGCTTCTCAAGTACACATCAAAACAACTCGAGTTCTCTGGTAGTTACATCACAACTTCCTCCTCTGTCATAACAAGATGAGCCAAAGAGCCCCCTGACACACTCTGACTACTTCAGAAAGCCACCCCAAGGGACTTATAATTACTGGTAAATAACCACATTCTCAGACAACACTGTTCTAAAGAAAACGGGGGGAAAAAAAAAAAAAGGCAAGCAGAGCTTACCTAAGCAACCGTAAATCAGCTCTATCTCTCAGCCAAGTTGAAGATGAGACCAAACTGGTGGTGAAGCAAGATTTCCAAAACTGCACTCTTAATGCTTAAAATTTTAAAGCAGAATCAATACCCTACTGCCAACAGAACGTTTTCTATTTCTCGATTCTGTCAAAACTGCCTTTCAAAAATATTTTGCAATGGTCAGATAAAAACTCTTATATTTTAAATAGTCACCCCATCACATACAGTTTTTGTAACATGAGAAGAAAATCTTAAATATACAAACTGAAAACATGGGCAATATCTGCTCTTTGCTTTGCTTCTGTTAATAGTTATGCCTAAAGTTTAACACCTTTCTGAGCTGAATCATCTGTTACTTAAAGAACAGTAAGTTTTACCACAGCAATGACATTTAGAAGACAGCGCCCTTGTTGCAAAGATCACATTTCAGTATTTCCAGATCCAATTCAAAAGTACCTGGGAACACTGCATTAACAGCCTAATTGAACTCCTAGCAGAAATAAATACAAAATACAGTAATAAATACAAAACTACAGATATTTTCACCAAACACTTGTTTGAGGTACGAAAATGAAGAGGCTAATTTTCAGAAATTACGTGTTACCTATTTTACTTCTAAATTACTTAGAACAACTGCATCTTGTATGATCTTCTAATGAAAGAGAAAGCTTTGGAACACTTTTGTTGATCTTGTTCCTACAAAATCTTAGTTTCAACTCGAGTTCATGACACTGAAGTGGAAACACGTCGACCTCTTTAGAATTTTAACGCAGCGATGATGCTGCACAGTCATCTGCTCTGACTTAACGCCATACAGGACAGCTTCACTGTAATTCTCACCCACTGGATCCAGTGGCAGTGCTTCAACTCAAACACGCCTTTTACAAATTCATCCAGTTTCACTCTAAAGGCTTGAACAATGAAGAAACTCTGTCAGCTTGTGCTTTGACTCCTGGATTTTCATGACTATTTTACAACGGTGATTCAATTATACAGCAGTACTTCATCCCAAAGGATACTGAAGGCACTTTACTAACCGAATTAAGTCAAAAGCTCTCTGGTTATTGATGCAATGTAAAGCTTGGTAACTGTTTAACAAGTCAGTCACCAGTGGATTTAACTCTTCAGACTCCCCCACATTTAGATGAAATAATCATTGCTATTTGCCATTCTGCTTAATAGCATGAAGTAAAAAACCCACAGCTCAGCTGCAGCCGTGTAATTTATATGTTCTTGTCTTTTAATGCTTCTTCCACTGATTTTAAAAAAGGGTGTATTTCTTCATCCTAAAGCAAATAAACTGTGATATTTTAAATAATATGGTAATGGATATCTTCATCATCCTGGATGACACCTGGATGTTTTCAGGCTACAAAGGGCACTGGAATTCAGTCCCACCAACAGCATCCCTTTTCTTTTACCCTTGTGCCACAACCAAACCAAATCACCCTGGATGCAAGAAGGCTTAAGTGCTGTATAATGCAAGAAGACTAATGGTGGAGGTACCAAGCTTCTCTGCTGCTTTTTCCAAGAGAAAGTCAACAAAGCCTATATATGGACACCGACCTACCGAAAACATTTATGAAAAGCTTTGGTTTCTAACTGATAAAGATACATACCCCTATAATACTCAAGCCTTTCAGGTAGTCTTGACGAGGTTGGGCTTGTGGAACACACCCTGCCACAACCACTTTCTTCTTCCCTTCTTGGGCTTTCCTAAAGAGGGACAGACAGATGGTATGTTAATATTTTGAAAACCGATCATTTTCAACAAGTAGTCATATTGTGCAGGTGACACAGGAAAGCAACCGCGATGAAAACATTCCCAAACTGGAAGCAGCTTGTAGACGTTTCAACCTCAAAGAAACCAAGATACCAAAAGAAGCCCCTATGAAACTCTCAGGCTACAGCACATGTGGCTCAGTGTGGGGAGTGTCTACAGAGGCCATTACCACTGTGCATCCTGGACAAAAGTACAACCTTGGAAGCCCTAATCGAGTTCAGTTATCCTTTATTTGCCACAACGATAGCAGAGAAGCTGGGTCAAGAAGAATGGGGCAGAGATATTAAGTGCAGTTCAAGAAAAGTTATACCAAATGCAAGGGACAGCCAATGCAGACAGGACCTGCTAGCCTACGAAGTAAGCATTTACATAGTACCAGTCAGAAACAACCCGTTACATCAGTGTTCTGATGTTTACTTCAAAATATTTAATTTTAAATGTGCCTTAACTTAAAAATGTTTAAGTACATGTTTACTTAAAATCATATTGAGCATTTTCAAGCTTTAACTGCTTGCCTCTGGCAGAGAAACATTTGTCTGGATACTACTTTACATGACTCCTTAGCTTTGATGCTAACTTAGCACCAAGCAGCAAACCAAAACACTAAGATTAAACAGTTAACACTGTTCATTTCATTAGTAATATTTTGACTCACTTTGAATTCAATACCGAACACCAAGCTGTCACTGAATCTTGAAACTACAGGGAGACAGGCACAAAACTATTAGCTCCATACAAAACTGTGAGATGGAAAACCTGCTTACGTCCATTAAACTTTGAAGATCATCCATTAACACATTAACCCAACATGACTACTGCATTATAATGTGCAAAACAGTAAAGAAGAGAAGCACTGAATGGCTTTAGCAGATTTGCTAGGTCTGACATACTATGGGTTGCTCTAAGAACGATCTTTCACACTTGCATGCTGTATCATAACCTCCTGGCAGACTTCCGTCAAACTGGAACCTTGTAAATCCATATTTTCTCAAGCAATATATGGATTCATGAAGTGTTGTCTGTTATGTTGGAACAGGCTAAGACATGGATAAGATAATTTTTCTGAAGAATGTTATGACAAAATACACAACTGCTTCAGCAATTTTACGTTTTTCATCTTGTTCGAGCTGTCCCCAATCTGAATTCCCTCAAGAAAGCAACGTTCAACAAGCTCAAGGATGCTGCCCTAAGTATCTGGAGATATCCAACAAATGCAAGTTTAACAAAAAAACCCCAGACTGGTACCACACACATTTCCACTACTCGCAATTTTCACTTCATACGCATAATAGGGACAAATTTATTTGCAAATTATAGCTCAAATGAAATCTCACAAGAACACACAAACTGTAATATTAAAGAAGATCACAGGCCATCCTGCCAAACACCTCGTGTTGTCTGCTGCACTAAAATGAAGTATTTGGAAAGAAAATATTAATTATCCTATACACAGACAAGTGCGCAATAACAGGAAAACGTATTGTGCCTATTACCTCATACCCAATATAAATGCAGCAAATCTCTATAAAATATTCAATTTTGTTCTAGTGTGTCTTTCAGGAAATCTTCAGGTATTCATCAAACAGAGCCTCATTGGTCCTCTACTTGCATGGTAAGGTGTATAATACAAATGCAAATCCTTTCATCTCTTCCTTGATAATATTTATGTGGATAAAGAACTATGATGAAAAGCTAATTTAGTATATTTCTTAGGCAGGGAACCTAGCAACACGTCTCTGAAATCTGCAATCTTTTCTTTCAGTAGTAAATATTTAAGGGTTTTGTAAAACTTCAATAGAGGTCACCTACTTCTACATATCCAGTAAAAAAAAAAAAAATTAATTAAAAAAAATCCTACTTCATGCATTACCTAAAAATGTCATATAGCACCATGTGACACTCCAGTAACTCAGAGGATAAAAATCACTACTTATATAGTCTAAGAGACTCAACCTAATGCCTTGAGGCAAGACAATAAGACCTGTCTCCAGCAAACAAAGCACACATCCCTGGGCAACTCTGCATCTGGTATAATCTGCTGCAAGCAACAGTCGTCTCCATCCACTTGAAAACCTGTAAGCACTACAGAAGAAAAAGCTTTTATTCAAGTCTTTTTATCTGAGAAAAAGAAAAAAAAATACTTTCCCTTGACACATTAAATGGCATTTTAATGTTATTTCACAGCTGTAACATTTTGCTATATCTTCTGGGACTATGACTGGAGCTAGGGGGAAAAAAAGTTAAACTGAATATTCTTCATAATAAGCATTTCCTTCACTGAACTTTTTAAAAAGTTGTACAGGTCTCTACAGAATAAAGAATTTTGTACACTGAGATTGTTTTTCCTTTAAAACACAATTAAGTGGAAATGTCGGAACTAAATTTTCAATCATAGTCAATTCCGATTACATACATAATACACTGTACAGTCTGTCGTAAAGCCCACCATACATGAAAAAACATTGTAAGGAAATGATGAAAATTTTTGCCTCATTTTCAAGAAATCACTTCTCAAAATATGCATTCTAGTACTATACTGTCAGCTCCTTTTGATATTGTTTAATGAGCACTCTTCATATTAAAAAAAGCCTACAAAAATTATTCTTCAGAAATCTAGTTAGCACAGCAACTGTATTAGAAAAGCCTCTATCCTTCAAAAACATGAACAGTAAAGAGAAAAATACTTCACGGAATCCAGTAGGTAGTATGAATACATACATCTTCCTTTTTATACACCCTTTATATTTTTCAGTTACATGAATCTTAAACTTGAACTTTCAAATTAAGTGACTCAGGAAATATTTTCTAGAAATACACACTTTTCTAAAATCTATCTGGAAGACACACATCTGAATGGAAATGTAATTAAAGCAATTCTTTTTTAAAGAAAGAAACTATTCGGGCTACTTCCTAAGTAACAGGTGGGGAACAAAAAACAAGGGAGAAACAACAGGGGCACGAACAAAAGTACTACATACAGTAGAGGACTCAGGCAAGTTCCATAGTGAGATCACAGATTATATTCCATTGCAATGCCATTGCACAGATATAGCCAATGCATCTATAATTGCACTACCGAACTTAATAAGTTCCATGCATTCTGCTTTTTACAAAGCAAATTTGAGAATGTAACTAGGATGGGGAGAAACTTCTGCCTTGCTTATGTGCACTTTATTTGGTCAGGAACCTGCCCAAACTTGAAGATTCTGCTCACAATTTTACATGACCTGTTGTTGCACGGTTCCTCTACTTTTCTGAGCTGGCTAGCACGGTTCTGGCAGTGTCGCTATGCGCACAGGGCTGATGTAGCAAAGGCTTGTAGGGGTCTCTTCCGAAGGATGAGGGGCATTTCCTTATCTTTGTTGTGTTGCTGACCACATTTTCTTGGAGCTAATTAGCAGAAGGCTGCTTGAAGCGGAACGACTAAGTATCAAATACTTAGAAGAAGCATGAGCAGAATTTTCAGCAAAAGCAATGGATTAGGGGAGAAAGTGCTTTACAGTAAGCTTGTTAAGCTTTTCATTGTTTGTAGTTGGGAAATGTTCATAAAATAATAAGAGGAACTATGTCTAATGATAAAGTAAACCAGGAAGTATCTTTCTTGTCTGAAATGAAAATGTAAATATTTCAACCAGAATCCTACTAGGCAGGACAACTGACCATACTGTCGAGTAAGTTTTTACTTCAATGAGTTATTTCTCTCAAATACAGTTCTCATCTCCACATTGTTGTACCAACACAAACCTGGAGACTTTCACATTAAGATGTATATAGCTAAATCGAATTGTGCAATGCACAAGTGTAGTCTATTCATGCCATTCTCATGACCTTCTGTTATACAAAATCCACAACGCCTCTTATCAGGTATTTTAGAAAGCTGTGAAGCCATAAATCAAAATGTGTCTAGAAATGTTAGTGTATATGAAAAAGTTCTGCTGAGGCAGCTCCAGCTGAATATAGTATGACCTGGGTATCTGATGAGATCAGGCTGCCAAAGGTTGTAAAAAGTAGAATTGGGGGGATACTACTTTCCAGGCTGTAGGAATGTCATCGTGATGTCTCTGGGGAAAAAGAAATGCTATTTGGCTAAAGATTCAAATGTGTGAAAGATCTTTCAACTGTCTCATCTGCTGAATTAATCAGTAGGAAGCCACAAGTTCTAAAGAGAGCACACCATCCCTGGAATGAAGATATGGTGCCTATATAGCATCTGGAATACATTCCTGAAAATCCATAAAAACACATAGCTATTTTCTGTTTGAAAAACTACAAATGGTAACTTAAACTGCGCTTTACAGGCTCTGAGCCAATCTAATATCCCATTACTACCCCAAAGGCTTGCTTCCCATCCTCCCTGTCTGCTATTGCTGCTCCCACTTTTCTCCAACTCCAACCCCTCCTCTTTCTCATTTCTGGCCACCTGGTATCACTCCTCCTCTGCTCCAAGCTCTGCAGCTCACCGGACCCTTCCAGGGCCCTGTTTAACTCACTGATATAGGAGAAACTTATTGAGCCAAATTTGGGGTCTTCGTATCGTTTTATTCCATTAAGTTAGCTCATGGGAGAATGTCTGCAGTAGAGCCAAAACAAAGGTCGAGGGAAAGCTCTTGGGAAGCAAACAGAAAGAAAAGGACATGGGAACTCTGTTTCATCTACAGCGAGCTTGACAAGTCTCATGAAACCTTTGAGGTCACAATATGCTGAGCAGCATGTGTGAATAAAAAGTAAAAAGTATCTAAGAAACTCATACATATTGTACTTCAGAGGTCAGGGACAGGCCCATAGTCACAGGCATGTGGAAAAACTGAGGAAAATTTGTAAGCATTTTAAATTAGAGCAGAACCACTCAAATCTACTTACGCCTGTCAGCTTCCTTGTACACTTCCACAACCCCCCAAGAATTACCGTATTTTCCCTTGTGATGAGGCATGTGAAGACCATCACATCACAGAATAGTTTGGGTTGGAAGGGACCTTCAAAGATCATCTAGTCCAACCTCCTGCAATGAGCAGGGACATCTTCAACTAGATCAGGTTGCTCAGAGCCCCATCCAGCCTGGCCTGGAATGTCTCCAGGGATGGGGCATCTCTGGGCAACCTGTGCCAGTGTTTTACCACCCTCATTGTAAAATATGTCTTCCTCATGTCTAGACTGAATCTCCCCTCCTTTAGTTTAAAACCATCATCTACCATCCTATCACAANGTCAGCCTTCTGGGCTACAAGTGCACATTGCCAGCTCACATCATCTTTCATCCACCAGTACCCCCAAGTCCTTCTCTGCAGGGCTGCTCTCAGTCCCTTCATCCCCCAGCCTGTATTGATATCGGGGGTTGACCTGCAGGACTCTGCACTTGGCCTTTTTGAACCTCACGAGCTTCACATGGGCCCACTTCTCAAGCTTGTCCAGATCCCTCTGGGTGGCATCAAGTCCTTCAGGTGTGCCAACTGCACCACTTAACTTTGTGTCATCCCCAAACTTGCTGAGGGTGCACTCAATCCCATTGTCTATGTCATTTATGTAGATATTAACCAGTACTGGTCCCAGTACAGACCCCTGAGGTACACCACTTGTCATCAATGTCCATCCAGACATTGTGCCATTGACCACTACGCTCTGGGTGTGACCATCCAGCCAGCTCCTAATCTACCAAACAGTCCACCAATCAAATCCATATCTTTACAATTTAGAGAGAAGACACCAATCAAATCCATATCTTTACAATTTAGAGAGAAGAGTGTTGGGGACATGGTGTCAAAGGCTGTATAGAAGCCCAGACAGATGACATCCGTACCCCTTCCTTTGTCCACTGATGTAGTTACTCCATTGTAGAAAGCTACTAGGTTGGTCAGGCAGGACATGCCCTTGGTGAAGCTGTGCTGGCTGTCTCAAATCACCCCTGTGTCCTCCATGTGCCTTAGCATAGCTTCTAGGAGGATTTGTTCCATGATCATCTCAGGCACAGAGGTGACATTGACAGGTCAGTAGTTCCTGGGGTCCTCCTTTCTACCCTTTGTAACAATGGATGTGATGTTTCTCTTTTTCAATTCACGAGGGACTTCACCTGACTGGGATGACTTCTCAAATATCATGAAGAGCGGCTTGGCAACTACATCAGCCAATTCCCTCAGGACTCTGGGATGCATCTCGTCAGGTCCCATGGTCTTATGTATGTTCAGGCTCCTCAAGTGGTCACCAACCTGATCTTCTCTTAGAGTGGGAGAGACTTTGCTCCCCCAGTCCCTGTCCTGTAGTTCATTCACTCGAGAGGAGTGGCAAGAGAGCCTGACAGCGAAGACTAAGGTAACTGAGTTGTTGAGTACCTCAGCCTTCTCCTCATCCATTGTTACCAGTTTGTCGGTAGTGTTTCTTTGGGGAGGCCCGGGAGCAGGGGTGGAGTAGGTGGGTACACCTTCTTCGACCACCCTTTTCTGGCTGACATACCTGTGGAAGCCCTTACTATTATTATTATTATTCTTTGTGTCCCCTGCCAAGTTCAGATGCAGTTGCGCCTTGGCCCTCCTGACCCCATCCCTACACAACGGCAGTGCAGCCCTACACTCATCCCAGGAAACAGTGAACCAAAAAAACATCACTCTAGACACAAGTTTTTCTTGATCAATGCATGTAGACAATTATTAAAATTAAATATACTCCATTCTTCAAATAAAATATTCACAACTCTTTAGATTCTTATTTACTCACTGAAGTCAGACCACTTAAGACCACAATTAGGCAAATGCCTAATTACTGTCTTAGGTAAGGTTGTCTTCCTGCAGTAGGCCCTTTATTACTGAGTCTCCATTCAAAACATTTAACATACTTCAGTAAAATTCGCAAAAAAACCCCATCTCTTTCCTTGAACTCTGTTCAAGGCAAACACTAAACACCAAACATCTATAAAGACACTCCTAATCAGATACGCTAGACTAGATTACGTCTCCATTTGTGACCAAGAGAGATTTACAATTGAGTTCAGTAGGTTGATTGGTCTTCTGGTAATACATGCAAGTTTAAGTGTAGCACAAAAATAATATCTAATACGACAACATTTTCCATAATTAATATTTCATTTATCTACTTGTGGGATTGAAGAAAGGAGAAATGATTATTTTCCTATTAGTACCAGTTTAAAGTACATGTATGAAGCCCAAAGTGTGTACCAGCAAACCTCACAAAACTTTGGCTGGCCCCAGCACTGACTGCCTTTTCTTTCCCCCTCCTTTCACTTTTGATCTTTAGCTCTCTGTTGACAGCATAAGTAACTAACTCTGAACTTCTTTAAGGCACAGAGTACCAGATATATTGAAGCTCTGGCAACTCAGCCCTATAAAGCAGAGGATGCTGGTAGCCAGACCACCAGAGAAGAGCTGTAGGTGCCAAAAGCTGGAATTACTTTTAAATAAAACGAAAACAAAACAGTTTCTGCATATCCTTGAAGCTTTATGTCCTTTAGAATTGATATGACAGGTTGTAGGAAGGTTCTAAAAATATCACCCTGTCTTCCTACACCTCCAGTTCCATGCTAGCATTTCATCAGCAAGGAAATCAGAGTGTTGAGAGAGTTTTCAGAAGCAGCAGAAATAGCACCAAACCTATAGCGGCAATTCTGTCTTTTCTCTTTACCTTCTACCACTACTTTCCTCCTTCAAGTGCAACCAGAGGGTGGTGGACACTGGAACAGGCTCCCCAGGGAGGTGTCACAGCCCCAAGCCTGACAGTGTTCAAGAAGAGACTGGACAAGGCCCTCAGACACATGGTGTGAACTGTGGGGTTGTCCTGTGCAGGGACAGGAGTTGGACTCAGTGATCCTTGTGGGTCCCTTCCAACTCAGGACATTCTATGATTCCTCTGTTCTTTCTACACATACTCCTGAAGGACTCCAGTATTCTATCATTCCATTTGTGGCACATCCTTCCTTTATGTTTTTTTAACTGACCGCTTATTCTACTTTACCTTCCCAGTCCTCATATTCTTAGTTCTAATACATCTCTTTAACATAGAAGAAGTGTAGTTTAGAGCATACTTTTATTGTAATTAATATGTGAAATACTACACTGCTTCTCAGGTTCAAAGTCCTGGCAGGCTTCAGGTAACACACATGCATGACCAATGGTTGTAATATAAAACCTGTTGATACAATGGCTAAAAAATGAAATTAGTGTTGAACGAAAATTAAATAATCTGATTTTTTCCCCAGATGTGTAGAAGTATAATATGCTTCTCAGCAACAGACTAACTACAAAATTATAAAAGGATCATCAAGAGAGGTCAAGAGAGGCTGCTGTCCTAGAAACTATTACGAGTACTTTCCTCCTTTTTTTTTCCCCTCCCCTCTCCATGAATATAACACAAAAGGTTCTACCAGGTAAAGAAGGTGAAGTCCAAAAACAAGTGTGCAGAATTTACATGGACTAAACAGACAGAGCAGTATGTGGTAGAGACAATGTTGTTCTACTGAGTCATCAGAACAAAACCCCTGAAGGTTTCTATGCTGCATCTGACATGGGACATTCTGATATAAAGTCAAGGATAACAAAGGAATTAAGAACCAACTCATTTTCTCTTGAACACCGTCAGAGCAGCTGAGGAAGAAAAGCCACAGACCTGAAAGGCAGCCAAAATTCTGACCATCAAGGCTTTTTGTTACTCAAAATCAGGTAGCTATGACTACTACATGAAAGAAAAAAAATACAAAAGAAAGAAAAAGAAACCACTGAAATCTTGTCTAGAGACACCAAATATAGTCTTCATCATATATACCCAGAAGACCGTCAGAAGCTATCCAACAAAGGGAACAAAATTCAATGAAGTAATTTTTCAAAACAGTAAGCTGTCTGTACTTTTTCCTTTCTGGAAATGTTATGTGGCCAACCACACTGTGCCTAGTTATCGTCAGGAATTCTGCAATTGTTAAGGACTATAGCATGGCATGATGAAACAGAAACGAGCAACAAAGAATGGAGTAGAAACAAAAAAGGAGGTTTAGCTCCTAAATACTAGAACCCTCATTCACTGCATCACATTCTTACTAACCTTTTACTCTGTTTTAATTCATTAAGCTCTTCCAGTAAAGCCCAGTCAACTCCTCCTAATCTAAAGAGATGAGGACTGTTGTATTTAATTCCTGTTCGTTATCATAGTACCTGAACAGTAATAGAAGTAATAAACTATACAACACACTATCTCTTATCCTCCCTGTTTAAACTTGTCTTTATAGAATCAGGGAAATGTAGGTTGGAAAGGACTTCTAGAGGTCATCTAGCCTAACCTCCCGCTCTCAAGTGGACCACTGACAACCTCGTTACCCAGCCGAGGCCGGAAAACTCGCTGTCACTTGTTACGTCTTCTGGTCCACTCAAGAGGAGCTTGGTTCCATCACCTTTGCAGTTGCCTTTCAAGCTATTACAGACTGGTGTTAGGTTATCCACTGGCCTCCTATGTGCCGGGCTCACAACAGTCGGTTCATGTTCCTTGGTCCTCACCACATATCTCACATTCTTTGCAGCGGGCTACTTAGCCATCAACCTAATCTCTACAGATTATGAAGCTATGTTAACTAACTCTTCATTAGCATCTTTAATTTTTCATTGTTTTATACCACACCTAAAAGAACGGTAAAGATTCAAACAATTCTCCATGGACTACATTTTGGCATACACGTTTGATGGATGGAAAAATCTGATTTCTGTATTGGTAGAAAATCTTAGTGCTTCTACACTCACACAAATTCATCACAGCTCCTGAAAGCAACAGACTCCTACCCTGCTTTAACTTGATGCTTTAGAAGGGCTTTGCACCACACGCTACAATACAAACTGAAAAGAGATTACTATTTTATTTTCTTAAGAGACTAAAGCTTTGAGTCTATGGTTACATGTAGATTCAAGAGTGCATGACAATTAGTTAAGAACCTAATCAAACTTCAAGAGAAGAAACATGATTTTGTCTTTTTCTCAGGCATTTTTAATCACGCTGTCAAAAACAAAACAAAAATGAAATTCCAGGGTGACCTGAACGACGACCGCACTTTGCTTTTGCCTCTCCACTGCTGGAAAAATTCTCCACTTGGTTATTGTCACTGATGGTTAAGCATGGGAAGGGAGAAGATGCTATTAGAAACCGAGAAGCTCAAGAGTGCATCAAGCAGGGTACGATGGTTTTAGTGCATTCCCACTGTGAAGTGGGACTGATCTGAGCAGCTACATCTGCTTGTCACTAACAATTTATGCAGCACACTTGCTTCCATTCTGGTTTAGGCTTTTGGATGTGTATGGTTGGGAAAACATTTGCAGGGAGGGTGCTGAGAGAAAGCAGAGGAAGAGACAAGCCCTAGAAGTAGCTCTGAGAAATTAATACCAGTTTAGTCATGTGAATCTAGTTCAAAATGTATTATTTAAAGAGCTAAAAATTGTTGAAGGGGTAATTTCTCTAAGCGTATTAGCTTGTCTAAGAATGCTTCCTAAAATAACCGAGATATCATTCTAGAAGTTTTCACAATAGATAATATTCTATAATAAGTTTAATATGCTGCCAGGCATTTATGAAATGAAATTTATAAATGCATGGGCTCACGAAAGTTTTAGGTCACATGCACATCTGAAAGGTCAGAACAATTTAAAGGATTTGAGCAACGAACATTAGCTCTTATATCTTAACATGAAACATTTTTAACAAGCAGCAATCCCGTGTGGCTTGGATATAAATACATGCCCATGAGAACTACTACTTTACTCCCAAAGCTCTATTTCCTTTTCCTTTTCTTCCAAATTTCCCATAAACTTTAATTCTCACAGACTAACAGTACCATCTTTATAGCACCTCTTTACCTGTACATACATACAGAAGGAATATCCTGTTTTTGAAGAATAAGCAGGCTCTAATCTACACAGTACTAAATTCGTAGCATATAATCAGCGGTAGTATCTATTTGAGCATAGTAAACCACATATAACACTTTACCAGGATTTCACAGTTTTATTTCCCATCTCAGTTACCAGTAATGTCAGGAGAAAGGCCTCATTGCAATATGCTATTGATCAGTGGCTTTTTCAATAGAATAATCTGTCATGAGAGTACTGAATAATTTTTAAAGGTTAATTTGCAAGTCCTGTGCAAAATGAGGTAGGTGCTTTACAGATAACGTTTCTGTAACGATCTCTAACTTTTTGCTCAGTCCCGTTTCTGATGAGTGACCATGCACAGGTCTGTACAAGGAAACAGAGGCACATTCTGGCTGCATGTTCCTGGGGCTCCCCAATCTTCTTTGTACAATAGATTCATGCCCTTACTAATGATCTAATGAAAAAGGCCCTCGGTGTCAAAGCTCTCTTCCCTGGAGTTCATACATATAGTAAATTAATGCAAAAGCTGTAACATTCAAGTTTCTCTGTGACATATAAACATAATAATAATAATAATAATAACAACAACAACACCACCACCAACGACAACCACCACCACCTTTAAATACCTCTAAGTAACACTAATTGCTCAAACTGCATTTGCTATGCAACCGGTTCATATTTTTAATTTCTTTCTGTTTTTAATACAATACACATCTCTGCAGACTTCAAGACACCTCACATCAAGAAACGATACTAAATAATGCAATGGTCTGCATTAAGCCCACTTAATGCAGCTCAGAATTCTACTGAATCTTGCTGGAAATTATCATCCTGTCACGAAACTTCGGAAAAGAAATCCATCTGTTCCTACTAGGAGTTCCAAAGAAATCTTGTTCTACGGCTCTCAAACACTGTAGAATTATGAGAGGATGGGAAAAGTGCTAACTGCACAACTCACGCCTCTGGAATCCGCTTTAAAGATTTCACATCCTTTTCTTCCAAATTTCCATAGTGACTCAAGTACATTTTTCAGACTGATTTCACTTAAGTATGCAATATGTTTTGTTTGAAATACTGCTTCGTTAATAAACATCGTTATTTTTTCCTACCATAGCCTATATACAAAGATTCAAAGTGTTAAATAGGTAATTTTTACACTGATTGAGCCTTTATTCTTAACAGTCTACACACAGGAAGACCTTCCCCTGTCATCAAGCAGGAATTTGTTTTTAAACAGGTGCCAGGGAGAATCAGAACTTTCCTCTTAAATAAAGCTCAGATTGGGAAATTGAGCACTGCACTCCCTGAAGCTGCTTTCAAAATCTGAGCTCCATTCATCAACTTTTCACATCTCTTGCTATCAGACAACACATTCCAGGTTTCTCAGCACTCCGAGGAGCAAAGTGTGTGTTAACCTTATCTGAGATTATACAAAACTCTGTAGGATATGGGCCTATCTGTATCAGCGGAAGGCAGGTTAAGTTCTTCAGTAAGGGACAGTAAGCACATACTTAAATATGTTATATGCATACTTATTTCAAAATACACTACACAATTACAGAAATAAAAAGCTACGTTCTGCATCACTGTTACCAGCAGCTCAGCCTGATAGATTTTTCTTTTTTAAGGAATCTTAGATTTAACAGCATAAAACACTACAGGAGGAAACATCTTAAGTTGCTCACCTGGTTTTGATAATCCTTTTCCATAAAGCTAGACAGTGCTGCACTGCTTACTTTCCCTGTTGTTTAATTTATTTTTTTTTTTCAAATTAATGCTCTTACCCTGTTCTATGCTCTGATCATGGGTCAAGTGAAGGCCAGATCTACTCTGACGACCTTCAGAAGACTTGAGGGCCCTCAGTCCCAATGCACTCTCCTTAAAATGCTGTTACAACTGCATTCTCCCTCCCTGCTCCCATGAGCATACCAAAAATTACTCTTTTTGTCTCCATTCACAATATATATCAATTTACAGAATACCCACTTACTCTACAATTTCTTCCAGTATTTACTACTTTCTGAAAAAGCTTTCTGATTTCATATGCAAGAGCATCTTTCCCTGACAGGAACTAGGCATACTCAGACAAGACCCTATGTATAAAGCAAGGTTAGCTTAAAGAGATATTGCACTATTATACTTACTTTCTAAATTATTTCCCTACAGAAATAGTTGTATCTAAAACAACGCTGAGATGGATAAACTGTGTTTCCACCCAGTTTGAAATGTCTTCAGTATCAGAAAATCAGTGTCAATAGTACAGATACCAAATTAGAAAACACAAAAATACAAAAGAATTATTTGCTATAGCAAACTTATATCAAACTGTGCCTATAACAACTTCTGCTTTAAAAAGAAAGCTAGAAAAAAAAGTAAGCAGATAAATATTTTATCATTCATACATTAGCTTTATCAATTTTAAAGCACAAAACCAGAGCATGTGTGGTGTTCACAATGAGTTATAATATTCAATAGGACTGCTTAAGCTCTAAGAGGACATGAATAATTTGAGAGTTTGCACATAACTCTCAAAAGTTATAAATTTTAAAATTCCAACTCCTCGATTTCATGTTCTGTATTCTAAACCACGTGCATTTGACCTTGACATCAAAATTGGCAAAAATGTCTCCACATTTTTTACATACCATGCCGTTTAATTTTAACCATTTAACCATTCCTACTCTACTGGTATTGCACATCCAGTTATTAAGAGAATTTCCAACACATTTATTGGTTTAATATTGACCAAAACAACCCAAAATGTTCTGGTTTTTATTATGAATTTTCTTTCTGCAGAACTGGATATCATAAAAGGGATGCATAACTGGAAAAGAAACTATTCAAGATGCCAGCAGTTTCCCCAGAACAGTATTTGCTGTATGTTACTACTAAAGGAAGTCATATAGCGCTAATTTAGAGAAACCACCACTGAGGCTATGGACTATAGTCAGTATCTAATCCAACCATCTTCTTTCGGAATTTATCCAATCCATACAACAGTCTCCCCAGGGCTCACTATTAGGGCCGGTTCTGTTTAATCCCTTTATCAAAGATCTGGATGAGGGGATTGAGTGCACCCTTAGTAAGTCTGCAGATGACACCAAGTTGGGTGGGAGTGTTGACCTGCAGGAAGGCCATACAGAGGGATCTGGACTGGCCGGATCGTTGGGCTGAGGTCAGTTGTGTGAGGTTTAACAAGGCCAAGTGCCGGGTCCTGCTCTTGGGTCACAACAACCCCAGGCAGCATTACCAGGCTTGGGGAAGAGTGGCTGGAAAGCTGCCTGGAGGAAAAAGACCTGGGGATGTTGACTGACAGCTGTCTGAATATGAGCCAGCAGTGTGCCCAGGTGGCCAAGAAGGCCAACAGCGTCCTGGCTTGTATCAGGACTAG
>VWYH01005916.1:386930-499103 GCA_013399365.1 Pampusana beccarii
AGGAGGCTCTTCTGGACATGGTTTAGTGTTAGAGTTAGGTTATGGTTGGACTCTATGATCCTGAGGGTCTCTTCCAACTGAAATGATTCTATGATACTAACACAAACGTCAATCCCTAACCATACCACAAAAAGTGCTTGTGAGCTGTTTTAAGTCCTACATTCTCTTTCCTGTTGCTCTCGGACTTCCCAGCTATGTGTACCCTCCCTCTGTGAATGCAGAACTCCACCTGCCACTCGACCACTGGCCAGTATTTCAGAAAGAGCGTAAATAGCAGACTGGCAGTTCTGTACAAGCCCAAGCAACATCAGATGTTTTTTCCATGATTATCAACAACTCTTTCCTCTATGGACTATAAATTATGCTCTCATATCTCTCTGCCTAGCATACAGTTCTTTTTAGGATAAAGAGAGCTTCTGATTAAATTAACAGGCTGGAGCATCATAGTTAGTTGTTAGTATTGTTTCTTTTAGTATTGACCTAATATTACCATTCTCTAGTTCCGATGCAATTTTCTCAGCATTCCAAGATTTGTTAAATCTGGCATCCCCCAATTATTACCACAGCCTACGGCATTTTAAAAAAGCTAGCAGATTTATAAGCTTTGTATAAATATGTATAGGATATACTAAGGATGTATAATAAATGTACATGCTTAGTATATCCCTAGTGCCACTTCAAAATTGGCAGGATCACTCTTTTTATTTCTAATGTACCTAGCATTCCCCTTATCCTTACGGTTCCCCACCACAGGTATTCACTTGATAGCCTAGATTTTTAGCAAAGAGAAGCTAATGTTATGTAACCCTCATTTTCTATCATTTTACACTTCTTCCCTCCATTTCCTACATATACCTAAAAAATATCTGCCCTATCATCTAATGGGACCTTTATTCCATATTCCCCACCTTTCTTGATTACACAACTGTGGACTAGCTAAGGAAGTGTTCCCACACAAATCTCAACTTAGGTAAAATTATCTGAGAAGAAAAATTTGGGCTGTTTGTTTAATTCTTTTTGAATGTTAAACACATTATTTACTGATATAATCTCCACTGAAGAGAATCAGCTCCACACAGTCACTAATCCTTAACAAACTATCCATTTGAAATCCATTTATGATTTCATCTTTAACCAACACAGTTCAAGAATAAATATCATCTCATTTTGGGTAGAACGATGTTTATGGTTAAAATATAGACACACTTAAATATGGTGTTCAAAGTTCTCTGAAAAACACTGCTCAGTTTGGAAACCAGATGAACAGTCTGAACAGGTCAGAGGGACAAATAGTTGCGTAGGAAGGCACCTTGTTACACTGAACTTCCATTTGTCAAGCAGATCTCCCTCCAGCACAAGTTGCCCATCTGTTGTGTATAAAAATAGCAAAACCAGTTTGTTTGCATTCCCAGTAAAAGCCCATCAATGGCAGGGGGGAGGAAGATACGTCTCTGTTTACAAGCAGGATTCCTGGAAGAGTGAAGCAGCAGTGACTCTGGACAAGGACTCTTCGCCACAGACAGTGGGAGGGAGGCAGGGGAGAGGAGAGCTCCCCAGTTCTACCGACAGTCAGCACTGATTGCTACGATAATGGCACAAAAATAGTGAGGGGCATACCAAATTCAGTGAAAGAGCTATATAAAAAAAAAAAAAGTATGAATTTAATAAATTCTCATCAAATCACCACAGATCATGGCTTTACTTGAACACAGAAGAAAACCTCTCTCTTTAGAAGCTCCGGAAACCACTGTTTGTCCGAGGTGTTTTTTTTAAAAAAAAAAATAAACGTTTTCTTGGTAAAGAACAAAACTAATGGAATTACAGACTGACAGTTCGGTTGCTCTTTTCCAGTTATTTAACAAGTAATTTACTTTGCAAGAAAAAATAATCAGATTTTTGCCTTAAAAATTATGTGCCTGAGAATCTAACTGGCTAAATATTCCCAGTGGCTTCAAATGCACATCTAACAAGCACCGTTTCAAAAATATTCCAAAGGCACTAAACCATTTCACAAGAAACACAAACACCATTTTATGGTATTAAGAATTTTTAAGCACCACCTGCAGCAACCAGAAGCAGTGGAGCAGCAAAGTTTCTAATTACCTGCTTTAAAAAAAAATGCACAAAACTTGAATTTATCCCAGGCAGTAAGCCCCAAAAGTTCATCTTTTTGTTACTTCTGTTATCCCAAACCAGTGCAAATTAATGATTTAACACAGTCAAATGGCCAATAAGACATTAATGACTCTGCATTCTAAAGAATCAACAACCATTCCTAGAAGAGAGCAATTACCAACAACCGTCTGAACATTACTAGTTCACGCTATTCCTCTCAAAAACCTGGGGTTATTGATGCAGGATTTCAGACACCATTACCTCCACAAAGACTTCTGATAGAGTAAACTTATCAGCTGGAAAGTCAGTCCACATAAACCACAGAAATCTAACTCTTGTATTGGGAGCCTCTGGAAAAGCTGTCCTCGTTTCTACCAAAGCAGTATTTACAATAAATCGAATGTGCTGAATAGGCTAGACTCACGACAGACATCAGATGATTTTGAACTATGGTTATGAAGGTCAACATTTGATCTTGAACTCTGCTATTCGAAGATATCATTACCAAAACAAAAGCTCCTACCTACCAAAACAACAGAGATTCACTAACGGGTATTGCTCTCTAAATAAGAATTAAATTGAGCTCTGAGAAATCTAAGGAAGCATGAATATACCACCACATTAAAAAACAATTCATGGCATATGTAAAGTTTTAGTTATAAAATGTAGCAGATAATGGAAATCTTCCTTTTGCCCTGTTAATTATGTGCACACATACTTTCATGAGCGTAAACAGTGAAAGAGAAGGGAAAAAGTAACTTCTTTAAACAAACACATTATCTAAGTTTGAAAGAGTATAGTATGCTATGTACTCAATAACTGCAAGCAATACAGCAGAAACTGAAATTTTTAGTTTGCCAGAAAGACCTTTTAAACAACAAACAATCAATTCTCTTCTTATTCCGAATGCAAATTTTCAGCACTTTTGTTCTTCCCCAAGACCTGTGATACATTAGCGTCGAACTGCTGTAGAAACTAATTTATGCCAATTTGCTTTAGAACTGAGGCCTCAAAGGTGAAGCTTTCTGGGGGTGCTAACTGACTGTGTCCCAGCTGAAGAATTCACATACGCCAATCAGAATTCCTTACTTCACAAGGTGGATCTGTCAGTATTAAACAGTTGGGCGATTTACAATAGCAAGGTGGACAGCTGCTGGAACACTGCTCACCAGCTCACACCTGGAAGCATTTATATGTGAAACCCACTGGGAACCCCGTTATCAGATTCATTGCCCAGAGAGGTGGTAGATGCCCCATCCCTGGAGACATTCAAGACCAGGCTGGACGGGGCTCTGAGCAACCTGATCTGGTTGAAAATGTCCCTGCTCATTGCAGGGGGATTGGACTGGATGACCTTTGGAGGTCCCTTCCAACCAAAGCCATTCTGTGACTAGAGATTAAGCAAGAACAAACTTAGTCCACAGAGCAGAAGAGTACTTTGTGAAGTGTTACATGAAAATGAAACAAAGAATCATAGCCTCTCTTAACAGGATTGTATTAATATATACTGGCAAGCCTCAGAGAAAAAAAACTCTAAGATCAACTGATAAACTAAGTAAGAGGTCACGTCAATCTACATTTGCATGTTTAGTATGTTCTCATGTCAAACACACTATGATCTGATTTATTATCTTAAGTTTATTAGACAAATTTAAGAGACCCTGAACTCTTCCTGAGCAGCTTCAGAAAGCAATGACAAACAAAAAAAATCCTCAATAAGCAAGCAACACAAATAAAGGCCTTTGTAATGCTGTGTACAGAATCCACCTACAGGGACATAGCTAGTACAGCCACCAAATACCTTCTGTAAATAGTGTGTTTTATACCCTCAACATCCTATAACTGGCGTATGGTAAACACTATGACCATTAAAACATTAATTTTCCAGCAGCAATAGACTATGTTTAGGAACACATAATACCTTTCACTTAAATTTTTAAGTGCTTTTTAAAATACTAAATCTCCACATACCTACCTGGATAGTTACTATCCAATTCTTACAGCAGCACATATCTAGATGAAGACCAAGTGGGCTGAAGGGGCATTAAAAAGGTTATTATACTTTAAGTTGTTACTGCGAATCCTTTAACCTCCCTAGTTAACAGCATTCTCTGTTACCACATCTGATCTCCATTCCAGCCCTTCACACATTTCATCCACTTTTACATTGAAGGAAGAAAAGAAAGAAGGAACAAAAACCCTCTGATCCAAAGAAGTTGTTGTTCTAAATTAATCAAGCATTACAGATATAAAACAAAACATGTTCTTGTATGATAGGGCATATAAATATGTGCTGGTAGTTGGATGAAAGACCATCTCAAGCATTTCTCATTTTTATTTAAAAAGCTATTTGTTATGCTGACTTCAATTAAAGATGATGTAACTATTAAGTAAAAGCCTAATTAATTTATTAAATGAAAGCTGAAACTCAGAGGGGACTTCTCATTCAACCATTTTTCATTAAAAAATCCATATTTAGAAAGACTTCAGCATTTCAAATCACTCATTCTGCGTTCCCTTTTTCTTTGTTCCCCACTCCCAGCAGCAGAGATTGCATGAACATTTCCAAAGAACAATTCAAAGACTAGTTCAGGCACTTTTGCTACAAGTTCAGCACTTTACCGTTTTACTTCCGAACTGCTTTACACAGGTAGAAAGCTAGTCAAACCTACCCTTGCTGTTAGTGTGCCAGGTACAAAGACACTTAACAAGGAATCTTCAGTACTCTGTCAGAGTGCTGTCCATTTAGACCAAGATTTTTGTGCGTTGTATTTTCCCGAGGTTTTTTCTTTTTGTTTATTTATTGAGGTGGATGAGGAAGGGAGTGTCATTTAAAAAAAAATAAATAAAATAAAAAAATCAAAGAGTATGTTGACAGGAGGTTGGCCTGTCAGCCACTACCAGCACTCGGGTGCTCCAGGCCAAGAAAGGGAAAACAGAGGGCACCGGGGTGAGCCAGAAGCAGCAGGTGATACAGGAACAAGTAGAGCAGAAGGGATGTAAAGAAGGGTGGCCAGGAAGGCAAGGTATGGAGGTAAACAAGATTACAGGAAACGTTTAGTGATACGCCAATGTCCAGGAGATCCCTCACTCTGCCTTCAAGTCTCACAAGCGCTACTGGAACCCATTCCCGACAGGCTGCCAATCTGGGATGACTCAAGACGACTGAATTACTGTGCTGTACACGCTGACTTCCTAAACGCTCTCCCAAGAGAACCTGAAGCTGGTTTCCCCCATTGCAGATCATCAGCAGCTTTCGGCTTAACACCAAAAGCCAGAACAGGCAGTTGCTACACTGTTTTAAGAACACACAAGCAGAAAGATCACAAGCCTGCTCTATCTAAGGAAACAACTCAACATATTTCAACAGATGTACATAAAATCATCTACAGGCATACTGAAACACTACAAAACTCAGCCTAGGTATGTGATGGATTATCACTGATTTACTATCACTGTGACATTTAGTAACGCAAAATAATTCAAAAATGTAAGAAGTTGCATAACATTATTTCCTGGAGAGCAGGACAGTCATCCTTAGCACAAAGCAAGAATTCCAGGCTGTATCTCATGCAGTCACTTAGACTGCAGTGTGATAATTGTATGCAAATAACCCCTAAACTTGACATAGTTCTCATAACACATACATGCAAATCATAGAATAACGAGTGCTCTAAATTTCCCATTTCATCAGATATAAAGAATTTAACATTCTTTAAGATTGCAGTATGCAGAATTACAATTACCATAAAAATTATTTTTAAGACCATGTACATGTTATTTCAGAATTGTGTATTACATGCTCCAAGCTTGATTTTGAACATTTTCATTTACAACGTTTGTGTTTTCACTAAGTGGTTATGTGGTCTGGATCTGTCAGCAACTATTTATCACTGTTTTAATCCTGCAAATAACTTCAATCAACAGATAGCATTTTTCCAAGTTCCATATCAAACTATGAAAAAGAAGAAAAGGGTGTGATAAGAGACAATTTTCATGAACTAAGGTTAACAGAGTAGGACTTCTCATGTATGTATTGAATAAGACACTAATATTTTACAGAACTTTGTGACATAAAAGCAGTGCTGCTAGAAAAAAAAATTAAGCCCTGCAAAAAAAAATCTTACAGAACAATTAAATTACTACATATTTGTTTATCTCAAAGCATAAAGATACTGTGCAAGTCATCAATTTCTCAAAATCCATTTTTCCTGTACCTATTAAATAAATAGAAAAGGTCTGCCCAGTAGTATCCCTGCTCTAACAGCACACATTCAGCAAGGCAACCAAAAGCAGACTGTATTTCACTCCTGCAATTCATTACTGTATCCCACAGAGCACAAACTGCCTGAATACCCTTGTCTTATTCTTTCTTTCCTTCACTCCGTTTTTTTGACTTTCCCTACCTGTGCTATACTTTGCCAACTGGGAGAACAGCACAGTGTTAAATGCTGTCTGCCCTTGAACAGGGAAATATATTTACTCCCATGTCTGATCACAAGACAACAAAACCTCTTGGTGTGCTTTGTGCTGGGGGTTGCTTTTCTGCACAGGAGCCGGCCCAGTCCTGAGCTGCATCTGTCCCTGCTCCACTCCATCGAGAAAACAATGCAGCTCAGTGCAAAATACAAACAAGCAGAGACTATGAACAGATGTCTAATGAGGGATTCTACTGAAAGGGGAACCATGAATTGTTAAAATCCAAAGAAAGAGTGGCCAGAGTTACTCCTTTTTGAACCCATCAGCAGACATGGTTTTGTTTGTTTTTAACTTCAAGAAATGCAGATTTTTATGCAGTCACTAACATCTCTGTCATACATTGGCCTCCTACCACCTCTTCACTCCCATTTGAAAGTGGCCAAAATTGATAATTATGTTGTAGGCAAGCAACTAAAAATGAGTGAAGCTACGCTCACCATTGTATGAAGTCAATGCACCACTGGAGCATATATAAACCTGAAGTTTCCAGCTGCTGAGACACATACCCAGCAGTGACCATTTCCAAATGGATCATGTTTGTTATTTGTGTTGCTTGAAAACAACCTGTATGAGAAAGATTTCAGGTGAAGAGCACAATTACTCATCACCACCATAAAAATCTGTGCCTAATTGGGAATGCCTAAGTGCTTAAATTTTGACTTGCAAATCTGAAAAGATGGCCTCTAGAGAGCTGCATTTCTAGAGTTCATGGATTATCATTAAGCAGAAAGCGGATGGCAAAAAAAAGAGGTATTTTAGATTACTCCCATGAAGCGTGAGCTTCTCTTTTCATTTCCCAGAGGTCAGCTAAGCAGTAAATAGAAGACCCATCAAGCAACACACATGAGGTGGAGAGAGGGCACAGGCAGAAGAGGACAAAATGCATTTCTCGACCATAAGCAAGCAATTCTGGCTTGCAAAACAGAAGGGTGACCAACAGATCAATGGCCAGTTCACATCTCTGGCTACACGTGCATGGGTCATCTTCTGGATGCATTGGCTTTTACACACTGAAGTAACAGCCAAGCTGAAATCTTAACATCAGGTTCAACAAGGATTCCACTTTCTTATCCATTGGTTTCTGCGAAACTCTAGCTCGAACTCTGCAGCCTGCTAAGTGTTATTAGTATCAGTGAGGAAAAGAAGTACAGTAATAGTAACAACTTAAAATTTCTATAATTGTTCACAGTGAAAGTTTTGATGCAGTCTCATCATTGTAGCTGCAACTTTCACCAGACTCATTCTACATATGCAGAGAATCCACACAGATAATCTCGATACAAAAATCACTAATATTGACGTTCTCTGCCCAGTTTGATAGTTGAGCATTACAGAATACAGCCATACTAACGAAAGTTATGAACTTTTCACTTTAGAAGAGTTAATAAATTCAAATTTGAACAGTGAGACAGATGGGGAAACTGCTAAGCTAACATAAAACTGCATATTTCAAAGGCTGTTTTCTGGCATGATAATAAAAAAAAAAAAAAAAAAAAGATAAATCTGCCAGAAACCATGCCAGAGGCAAACAGAAATATAAACAAGTCAGCACCTGAAAAGCCCACCTTCTGAAGGCTATTTGCTCTGTTCCCAAGCAAGCAGCTATAATTATCTTCTCAACTACCTGCAGCATGCTGTGAAGTTTAACGAATTTCACTCTTTGTAAAAGAGTTAACTGCTGCACAGTAAGAGTTAATACATTCCCTGAGTTTAAAAAACAAAACAAGCAAACAAAAAACACAAACAAACAAACCACACCACACAAACCACACACATCCCTTGACCAGATACCCTCCTGACTCTGTAAGGCCCCCACCAGCAGACCTTGCTTCAAGCCGTACATGGAAGCTAACCTGGTAACCATGCATAGCAGACAGATGTTTCAGCATGCCATGATATGCTAGAGCTGACTACCCCATTACACGCTAGAATAATCTTGCTTGTTATTAAAAAAAAAAAAAGGCTCAGAATAATGCTACTTTGCATTTCACCTACCACGTTTCATCCAAGGATCATAAATCTTTCCTTTTGTCCAAGAACCATCTTTCCAACCCCATATCTACAAGGGAGACGTACTTCTTTATCACAATTTTACAAACCCAGAATTAGAGAGTGACTCGTTCAAAGTCACGCAATCAGTAAAAATAAAACCATGTTCCAAAATCCAGACCACCATGCTGTTGTCAAAATTTAGCTGGCCTCACATGGTGGGAAACAAGAGGCAGAGTGGCTACAACTTTTTCCAGTTCAGCGGACAAAGCTCCCCCTTTAAGTGTGTTACAACACTGGAGCCACCAGAGCCAAAAAACTGCCTAAGATAAAATGAACCACATTCAGACTTTCACTCCCGAGTGTTGCGCAAACCCTCGGTCCCAGAAGCACGCCTGGCAAACATTCAAAGTGATGAGTAAACCAACCTCCCTAAATACACCGCTTCTGATATGGTGCGAGGGGCAAACCAAGCTCTTTGCATTTAAGAGGGAGCAAGTTTGGTTTTAAATAACTTGGACTTCAGATTACCTGCCTGACATGGCTGATTTAATGTTGCACGGTTAAACCAAAGAAACATTTCAGGAATTAACAGTGCCACAGAAGTTTGTCTTCCAGCGAAAATATCAAAAACCTGTAAGAGAGCAAAAGGAGTTGATAACCGTCTGGCTCTAGCAAGCTGGCAAATCATATCCCCAAGGCCAGACTTCAAGCTCAATAAGTCCAAGATGGAAAACTCACAACTAACCAAGGCAAAACTCAGAGAAGCACCCAGAAAACAGACAGGCATGCTCTCCTTCCCAAGTCCACACGTGGCAACAATTCTGTGAAGCTTATTAATGCTGTTTACACACCCAAACAGTTCAGCTGAGCCCAGCCACGTTGCTTGTGCTCTTCCCAGTGTATTTTAGATAAATTGACCAAGGACTCTCAATGGTAACTTGTCCTGAAAGATGCTGAGCATGTATCAAACACACAGTCTTCATATGCGTACAGCTCCAATGAAGACTGTGGATTTAACTTCACTCAGGTATTTTGAGGATGTTGTGATCAAAAAGAAGAGCCTGCACTACTATTTATTTTTCCTCAAAATAATCAGCTAGACTCTTTTAAACTAGAGTTATAGTTCAGCCCTAGAGAACCAAGGCATGTGCCTGTGTTCTCAAATTGTTAATAATCTTCGTGTTATCAAGTACTTGCAGTTAAAGTAAAGCACTTTTTTCCAAGTCCATCCCGGCGCACTTCAAGTGCATTTGATAGATTTCTCTGACTTATATAATCCTTAGTGTACAGGGGGGTTTCCAACAAGTAATTTAAGAAAATTATAAATTTTTCTACTAACAGAAGTGTTAGCTGCCTCCACCTTAATATGCTAGTATCTTACTCATACGATGCTTCTACTGCACCTAACTGTACTCATGGTTTACAAAAAATACTACTACCAGAAAAAACTTCTTTCTTATTTGAACATATTCTCAGTTTTTATTTTAAGGAAAACTGATGAGTTCAAGCTGTGAGAAATGGAGTTCAGTTCGGATTTATTTCCACAACAACATTTAGCTGCTTTTAGCGCACTCAAGTTCCTAGTGTGAAACTCATCATTCTCCAAATCATGGAGGCTGCAGAGCCCACGCTGTCGTGATCGTTACAAAAAGTGAGGCAAGCGATGCCTTGAAGGGGCTACAGCAGGTACTGGAAGCGGCCCAGCCATACCCTCAACAGGCTCCATATACACTAAATTATCTTGACAAGCAGGGCAGGACTTTGCTGCAACTCCTTTTGAAACAAGCCGAGGTACCGCTGGCTACACCACCTCGCGTTACAAAAGACAGCCATACAGAGTGATTTAGTTAGCAGCTGACGAGCTGTAATAATTCAAGGTACAGCATTTCTACCGCAGAAATAGTGTGACACTGCTGACACACTGGAGTGTCAAAAGCCCATTCTCACAGATACTTATTTCACCCGCTGCTTCCGAAAGCTGGAAAACAGGGCGCACAGCAGGAACACAGGCAAGGGGCAAAATCTTGATCTAACTAACAAATGTCATACTTTCAAACCTCTAACGAGCTATTGATGAAACGCCTTGACATCCCATGCAAGCCTAACACATTATTTGTTTACGTGATCCGTATCCGCACGAGAGCTGAAAGCTACTGAAATGCCCACCAGTTCAGTGCAGACAGAACCGACTCCAGCAGATTCCAGCATGTGTCAAATAATGTTGGAAACAAGAACACAAGGGCCCAGAATTTGTCAGTTGACAAGCTGACACAAGAATGCATTTTTGATAGTTGCTCAACACATCATTTCTTTTTAATATTTTAAGTATCTAATTTTGGTCCCTGTAAGCAAGAATTCTTACCAAAAAAACACTCCCCTCCTCCCCCCAAAAAAACCCACCCAAAACAAAACAAAAACACCACCACCACAATGAAAAAAACCGCACCAAACCAACCAAACAAAAAAACAAAACCCAAAACATACACACGCAAAAATAAAAATTAAAAAAACCCAACACACCCCCCACTGGTTTGCTGCTGCATTAAAATTACAGAAATCTGTCAGTAATGCACTTTTAAAAATCACAGCAGCGAATAAGTTTTCAAATGGCAATAGGAGTATGTATTGTACCGTCTTCCTCATTGTTTCTGACTGCATTTCCTAGGAAAATACTATTATCATCCATAGTGAAAAATAACATTGTTTTTCTAGCCCAAAAGACAGCTACATGAAGAAGACTCATTTCACATTATCAGAATCAGAATACAGGCTACAAAATACTGCCAGTGTATTTCAAAAACAAAACATCAGGTTGAAATTAATTGTGTTATTTACCACGATTGAAGGATTTCAGGTGTATATACTTTTCCTTCAGTGCTTACTTTGCAGTAAATGCTTTCGCCATTCTTAATACATTTAAACTTAGCAAGCTACAAAAAAACCCCTAATTTACATCTTACTAAAAAGTTTTCAGCAAATTACATAGTGTGGTGCTTCTTCCCACCCATCCTTTGGCTTTCTAACCAGTACTCAACCTCAAAAAAAAAAAAAAAAATTGGTTAAAAAACAGAATGTAATGGTAAAAACAGTTATGCACCTATTAGCTTTTAAATAATTCCCACATTCACTTCCCACATTACTGGGTGCACCAAAACTTGCCTGTGAAAGAATAAAGTGGGAAGAAGCTGCGGGTTACATCGGCAGGCTGCAGCTGCCAGATCCGGGCTGGGTTTCTCATCCAAATGACTTGATGGAGAACACAGTGTCACATGCGCCACGCAACACCGAAAACCACACGAGCCCCATGTCAAAAGACACCTCTCTGCCCTGAGCTGAGCCTAGTCCAAACACCCCAAAACAGCAACCAACTACTCCTGCACCTCCCTGTGACCCTGGCAATACAGTTGCAGAGGGTACACGCAGCAGGTGCTGGTGCAGCATTTGGAATCGCTTTACCTGAGAGCGGTGCTGTCTTTTTATTTTAAAGATTAGCAAAACAACTGAGTTACCCTATGACAAAGCTACAGTTTACCTGTATGTGACAGTAAAACAGCGATGCACTTTTGTGATCACTGAAAAAAAGAAAACCACCAAAAAAAAACCAACACCTGCGGAGTTTGGGGTTTTTTTTGCATTGAAGGGGCCAGTAGCCAAGCACCCCCTGCCTGTCCAGCCCAGTCAGTCTGCAGCTCTCCTGGCTGGTTCCTAACACACTCCACAAATAAAAGCACCGAAGCAGTGCAGCCACTTGCCAGGTTGCCAGAAGAACAGAAGTACAGCAGGTGGCCATCCACCACTCCAAATTAAATCATAGGCTGCTCAGAACTTTATACCAATCCTTGTGTAGTGTTGTGTCTGTTTCATGTTACTCTCCATCCTCAATTTTCAAAATGAAAAGAAGACGGGTTTTAGTGACACATGAACCATTGAAGGAGACAATGATCCAAATGGCATTATTTGGCACTCAATAAAACAGGGAAAAAAACCCCTATTGCATCTCTTTCCCCCTCTTCTCCACTTTTTACCCTTTCAATATTCATTAAGTAAACCAGTGCTTATCTGGAACAAATCCCAAGGCTCAGCGAAACACCAGGTGGTAGACTGGGGTAGTTTTTCTAGCAACAGATGGCTCAGACATTTTATGACAAATGGACACGGCACTATCGCTAGTGAGACCATCCTTCAGTTACGTCTTTACACAACACAACAGCAACCGACCCGGGGAGCCCCGACAGCCGCTCATCGGAGCTGGGGGGGCCCCACTGCCCCAGTAAGGCAGCGGCAGGAGCCCCCAGCCCAGTCCCCTGGGGGGCTTTACCCTGGGAGCTGATGTGGGGCTCTGGGAGAAAAGCCAGCACTTGCTTCTCCAGGCAACTCGGGAGACACCGGGTCTAGAGAAAAGCTATGAAGTGTGATTTATGCCTTGTATATTAAGATATAGCATCTTTTAATTTTTTTTTACCTGCCCATTGTCTCATCTGTCTGCATTCAAAGCAACCGTGATCAGCTACTTCTAACCTTAAATAGGAAAAGAACTTTTTGGCTGACACACTTTGCTGTGCACCATCAAGGAAGACCACTTGGCTCCCCTGAAGAAAAGCATTCCGTCATTACAATTGCTCTAGTCTTAATACACAGAAAGAGGGAACCGATCAGCAAAAGAAGCACTAAAATCCATTTCTCACTGGTAATTTAATTCCAGTAGACTTGCACCTGAAATGCAGACTGTAATGTTCCCTGCCAGGTCACTGGAGAGAGCACGGGGACAGTGCAGATGCCACCGCAGCCACAGCCACACTCCGCTTCCCATCTTCTCCCTCCGGGAGTTCTCAGAGAGAGACTCGGGAAAAACATCTTCCAGTCCCATGCTAGCATTATTATTTTGAAATCGTGAGTTAGCATTCTGGATCTAATTTTCACAGGTTAATGGCACGCTTGTAATCTTTTTTAGTGACATGACATTGCTGAACTGATGTGACAGGAGTCAGGTATGCCTAAAAATAACCTCAGCCCCTAGTTACAAGGTACCATCTGGTCTGGGGGTTTGTTTTATTGATTTTTTTTTTTTTCTTATTTATTTTTAAATAAACGGCATCACCACGTGCAGAAGTGAAAAGGCCATGAACTAAAAAGCTTACTACCTAGGAAAAAAGGCTAACGGGTGGAAAACCAGAGGCAGAAGCTTGAAATCTTTTTACACCCCTAAAAATACATTAACTTTTGGGGTTTTTTTTCCTAATTTAGCAATCTGAAACCAGGCAAAACTTGTTTCATACGCAGAGGCACTAAGCATATGTAAAATTACATAGCATCAGAAAAAGAACATTATTACCAACGTTTTGTACTGGTTTTGATGTCTTTAATCTGTTGCTTTCCTCTTGCAATACTACTAATTTCCTTTCGTCTTGTTGTAGTAACTACCTATTTCAATAGAAGATGCATCAGCTCAGAAGGATAATTAAAAACAGTTGCATAATCTACTAGATATTTAATAAATAGAAATGTATAATACATGAGTACTGTTGAAATAATGAATCACTGTACTAAACCAGATTATGTTCTTCAATTCCTCACCTGTTGCAGATAAAATATTTATATACATTTCAGTTGTTATTTTAATGAAAAATTTGTATCCCAGTTTCGTTATCCAGACCCACGCTACAGCATTTTTAACAGTGCAGTATAATAAAAACAAACATTATTAAATGTTTGTTACATTAAGACACCACCACACTCCTCTGATCAGATGCACAAACCAAGTCTAAAAAAGACTGCACTTATTTCAACTCAGATGGCACTTATCTTTCTCCAAGACGAAAAATAAACAAACCACACCAGTTAACACTAAGTGGTTTTCTCTTGTCAAGTAATTAATATCTCCATGTTGCACAGGTACATCTAGGATTGCTCATGCTTACCAGGAGTAACTATTTCATCCCTATTTCACTGTTTCCACGTATTTGATGAAAAACAGAACGGCACCAGCTCCGTGAAGCTAATAGTAACACTGAATCACAATGTATTTACACACTGCCCAGGGCCAGCCTGTAGCCATTGTCAAAACTTAGCTGCAGGGGTCAACAATTCAATTCTTGCATTTCTTAAGCCATAGAAAGGGTCATTTTTCCCCGAGTCCACTAGCCATAGCATGACAAAACTCCAGCACATATAGCATATGCACTAGTGTTTATTCAACGTAGGTTTTCTCAGTCTTACATTGAGGTGGGGTGATCCTGCAGTTTGTTAGCTAGTTGGTCTTCCTGCAACCCCTCCCCCCCTCAAAGAAGAAAAATCACCCTTTTTTCTAAAGTGATCAGCCAGCCTACCTATTACATGACAGTTAAGGTGGTGTTATACACGTTACGCTACAATGTAGTTTTCCAGGGAAAACAAATACTTTGAGTAGTGAAGGATTCAGATTGCAGCAAACAGAGCAAGCAAACAGTGTGTTTGCACACCTGCCCAGATTCAGCCCAACGTTGCCTTCGACCACCTGCAGCTGTAAGGTCGGACACGCACCAGTTCGACAAAAAACAGGAGGACAAGACACAGGGCCTAAAATTGCTTGCTTAGATTGTAGCTTGAGGTACACATAAATATCTTTATTTGATTCCAAAAAGTCATTTTCAACTGTGTTCTGTAGATATGCTTTAATAAGCCGTACAAGTGCCCAGAGACATTATGGCAAAGCATTTTCATGCACAAACATATAGGGGGGGAAAAAAAAAAAAAAGAGAGAAATATCGTAATACCTTTAGCAATATTTAGTCCAGACAGGAAAAAAACCCAAGTGTCTGTCTCACATACTCTCTACACTTTCAAGTGACTCGTATCCCTGCATCTCTGTGAGGGACATTTGTGCGGGCTGGGGAGCAGCTGCTGTCAGGTTCCAGCCTCAGGACAAGCTCGTCAGTCACTCACTGCATTTAAACCATTAAGTGCATGTCAGATCAGATCAGCCACCTGTCCTTGAGGGCTGGGTACACAAATACACACCAACTTTTTTTCCTTTTAAGCACCAAAAAATGGAGGAGGAACAGACATAAACATCTAAGTTGTTCTTGAGTTAAGACCCTATGTCAACATCATTCCACAACACAGAATCCAACGCCAAGAGCCAGTAACATTCCAGACACACAGGAGCTCACCTTGAGACAATGCTGAAATACAAGGTGGCACAACCCTTGACACAGAAAAGAGAAGGGAATGGGTATCACAAAAAACCCACCAACTTCACTAGGAGTTTTCATACCTGTTAACATTTAAGGAAATAAATTCTCCAGCCATGGAGGCACAAACAAACTTATAAAAGGCTAAAAATGTATTTAATATCTTAGAACAGTTCAGTTGGAAGGGACCTGCAGTGACCACCTAGTCCAGCTGCCTCTGTTAGAGCCACTACTCACTGTCTTTTCCAAAACTGGGACGGAAAGCGGTTCAACATTCAAGATGCAAAAATCTCAAAACAGTAAATTGACAAATCATTCTCTGAAATTCCTACTTTAAGGATTAAGTAATTTAAATTTAGAAACTGTACTTTTCGGAAGAAAGTGTCCCAAAAAAGTTAACAATTATCTTATCCCTGCTCCCTTTTTTTTTTCTTAACTTTTTTCATTTTTACCATCGTGCCTCCTAGCCAGCATTATAACCATGGCACTCCGGCTTTACTCGATAATAAAAGCATTTGAAAGCGTATATGCTTCTATGCTACTACCCTCTTTTCTTAGAAAAGGACAAAGACAGTATTTACAAATATCTGGACATTTGAACAAAAACAAACAAGGGAACAGCAGTGCTCCAGACTGGCCGTGTGAGCAATCAAGTAGTAGAGCATTTCTATTTGTAAGAGCATTGTGTTCCAAAGCAGCTCTTGTTGGCTTTGCTCTTTGACATCAGAGAAGCCAAAGGAAAACAAAAATCCCTCTCCTGTTCACAGTCAACTAAGCTCTTCCCCAAAAAAATCACTTGAAATGACATATACATACACACACTCCAGAGCTAGATGGGCACAGTCTCCTGGCCTCAAAAACCAAGTTTTTCTTATTTGTGCCTTGGGATACAACAGTTTAATATCGTCATATTAAAAAAAGTCTTCAAAGCCCCTTCATCAGCAAGGTAGCTGCATAGAACTGTAGACAAACAGTCAGATGGGATATCCAGAGAGCCCTTTAACTTCCCACCCAGTTCCAACACCTGCTTAAAGCTCATCTAATTTGAAAGTTCAATAACGAAACCCAAAGCTGCCCAGTTGAGTTTCGAGCACATCCGAGGATGGAGACTCTCCAAAGATGGATATGAGCCTCTCTGGGCAACTGCTCCTGCTACTCATCTCCTCTTGCCTTGAACACCTTTTTTGTTTTTATCTTTATAACCAGTCAGAATTACAATAAAGTCATTAGTCTCATTGCTCCCGTTATGACCCCAAGGTCTTGCTGTCAGACCACTGCCTCCTGTCCTACCACTGGGCTCCTGTGAAAAAAAAATTGGTTCCACTTTCTTTGTAGCTACAAATTAGGCATTTGAAGACAGCAATGAGATCTCTTCAGCCTTCCAGCCATCTTAGCATTCATTTGATAAATTCCCTCCAGCTAGTGGATATCCGTCTGTCTTCAGAAGTCCCAAATTGGGCAGTTTTCCAGCTCCTTTCTCCTAAATAATAAGCAAGAATAATCACTTCCATCAGTTCGCTGGCTACACTCTTGCTAATGCAGCTGATCCTTTGGCCTTCACTATTGAAAGGGTACACTGCTGCCTGGTGTCTGCTGAGTTTATTTTCTTTTCTAAACAAACAAACAAGAACAAACACAAACAAACAAAACACACACACACAAAGCTGTCCCTGTGCCAAACAGCTCCCAGCCCACGTTTGTTATTCAAGGTACACGTCTTCACTGAACCTCACAAGGTTCTGTTGGCCCACTCCTCCAGCTTCCTGAGGGTCTCACCTAATCACAGGCCGCTGTGCCAAACGTTCTTCTTCCCTTGGTGTCATCTCCAAACCCATAAGGATGCTCTTCATCCCATCATCCACATCAATAAAAGAAATGTCAAGTAGTATTAACACCCAAGAAGCCCCACTAAGACATGCACTATGACCGTGCACTTTCAAAGAACCACTTAAGAGTGACAAGGCTGTCACTACGAATTTAAAAAAATAGCAAACAAAGTAAGATTTACTGCATCTTGTGTGTATTCGACTAAGCACACAGAGTTGGAAGGTCCTATACTGTTACAAGTATGGAAGATTAAGACTAGATTATGATGTTAAATTCTCTGTGTAAAGAACAAGTAGCAAACAGCCAGACATGAAGAGCTCAATACCCTAAGTTCAAAATTAATAACCTTCAACTGATATTTATTATCTGTATAACCACAAATTGTGGTTTGGTCCGGTGAGAGTGTCGGTATGCAAGTCAGGCTGCCCTGTTATTACTGTAACACAAGAATGGTGCACAAGGACTGAGGAGAAGAAAGCTTCACCCATATCTAACTGAAAGTATGGTCATAGATAAACTGTTTAACACTGAAATACTAAATCTATGGAGAAGGGGCACAATTTTGACCCATGTTCGACTTCTCTAACATAACAATAATACAAGTTAACCAAAGATGATGAGGAGATTAAGGGTGATGTGGCTTCACACCTCATTTTACTGCACTGAGACGCAACAGCAGCAACACAGAGCAGGACTCTCCTTACCTTGAATTGCATGAACATATTGAAACATGGCATCCCCATCTTACAGGGATAACCGTGCAAAGAAAACACAGCAAACTGACTTAAACAGCAAGAAGAAACAGAGGACGCAAGAGCCAGCAGCCACAGAGGTGAATGACTGCACAGACCACCAGCACAAGTTTATTTCCTCTTCTAGGTATGCCTACATGCAGCTTTTGTATCACTTTAACTACCAGTTTAACAAGATGCACAAGATTAACATGATGGCTTTTTCTTAGCATGAAGCAAATACAACATCCCTCAATACAGGTTAGCAAAGACAAGGACATTTCTCCTGTGATTTTGCTTTTCTTTTGAAAGAAGAATAAACAACACAATTCAGAGTCTTAAAAACATGACTGGATTCAGCTGCAAGCTCTGGCATACGGAAGAGTAAAAAAACAATGCTGCTGGATTAAGTGTTGCAATGGGACTCAACTAAGCTGGGTCCATTTCCCAGCTCAGCCACCAGCTGCCTATGGGCAGTCAGTTCTCCTAATTCCTGGATTCTCTTAAAACAAAACCGATGTTACTTTTCTTCCTCACAGAGCAGATTAATTTCATCAATATTTGTTAGACACTGATTATACGAAATGCAATTAAGCACGTAAGTACAGTTTTCTTTCTCAAGCTCTCATGTAATTCTACCAGTATCCGCATTTTTAAAACTTCTGCTAGCTTCAAAGATAAACTACTCTATGGAAGATGCCCCAAGAGGCCTACCAGAAAAAGCCACAGCCAGGCACCGAGGCAGAAGACCTATGATTCCACAGGCTTGAACATTTGCCTTGTTCCCAAATCACCTATAGCTGGGCCTTTTACAGCTAAAAACCCTTTAGAGAGCACAGCTGCCCTTCTCCTCATGTCCTGTCACAATAGCCAAAACGTAGCTTACTTTCTGTGTCCATCCTAGCAGACAGGCTTTCCAAGATACAGTAAGAACTCCATGTGGAAAGCCAATATTTTTTGGGCCACTTCATTTTAGGGGTCTCAGGTCTCCTCAGACCACCTAAACAGATGTTTTGTTACTTACTCAAATATTGTAATTTTCCATAGAAAAAAGGCCAGCCCTAGTGGAGGTAGGAGGGATAACGACTTATTTCCATGCTAAACCCTGAAGCAGTTTACTACTGCCTTGTTTGGTATGGGCACCAGATTTATCAGACAATTTCACTTTTTTGTTTCTTTAAATAATGAAAAGTACAAGCATCCTAAAACTACCTGTATTGACCATGGAAATGCAAAATTAGTTACACAAGAAGCTTAGCATAAAAATGAATTATCAGGATAAAGTTTAAGATGCTGCAAACACATGCCTTAACCAAGGACTCCTGGAGGTAATTCAGCTTTCAGTCCCACCACACGTAAATTAGTAACAGTCCTATCATTTCAAGTTTTAGATTTTCTTTCAATACTAATCAGTTACTGCAATTTGGGGTTTTCCAACCGACAAACTTCTGGAAATCACAAAACTTTCCATCTTTAAAAATCTTACGAATTAGGGCTGAACTAAACCATAAGCATCATTCAAATTCCAGCATCCTTTTTTTTTTTTTCTTTTCTCAATTTCATAGCACTCAGTAATGGATTTCTAGCAATGTGAAGCTCCACAAGGCTAAGTAATCTCAGCAAAACAAGGCAGCCAATTCATGCCTACAAAAAAAGAAAAACAAAAAACGTTACCACGTCATTCGCTCATCCCTTTTACATGAGAGTGGAGAAAAAACATATAATTTTCCTAACATGCCCCATGACTGTGGCAGGAGGCTGCAAGCCCTGAAGATGTACCCGAGGGACGGTCTGTGAGGGGAGAGGCTGCCTGTTGTGAGACAGCTGAGATGGGTGGAAAAAACACTTCCAGCTGCATTCACCTCCAGTTCCAGCCAGGCTTTCACCACCTCCCACCGGAGCGCCAACCCCCTCGTGACTGCTTTGGCTCTTCCCCACCCAGAGCAAACACCACACCTGTATCCCGCAGGTTCCAGATGATAAAACACGTCTCAACTTTGCACACCAAAAGCTCCGTCTTCCTTAACCCAGGTACCTGCATATACCCGACACGCTGGGCTTGGCAGCTGCTGTACAGCTTGTGTTTGGGGTTTTTTGCTTTAGAACAGCAGTTATTTGCAGCACTTGACAGGTGCAAAGCTAAGAAATGTCTTTTTTTTTTTTTCCTCCGGGTCTGTAGATAGTTAACCCTCGCTGTTTAAACTTTAACTCATGAAAGGTGAGACAGATTTTTCTTTCATTGTTCGAGCTCAGTGAGCCTTCCACAACAAAGTGCAACTGAAGCAGAAAAACCAAAACATAATAAATGTTGTCCTTACAACTACTGAGATAAGTGTATGAAGTACTACTTAATTTTTCTGAATAAACCTGACCCGTACCTGTCAGTTCCATTTGCAAAGTGGCAGCCACACTGGGAGTGCTTCTCAATTTCAACCTTAAAATAATACGATGGTTTAAAATGGTCAGGGTAATGCTAGAATCCATCATGCTGCCTTTAACCATTTGTTAATCTATGAGGACCACAAAATACAGCTCTGCAGGTACACCTGAAGTCACTGTGGCTATACTTGTTTCTGAGCAATGTGAGTTAGCTGGTCTATCAATTAGCCATAACCAAGGCAGCACTTAAAAACGCAATCTGTTGAGCTTGAACTTACGCAACTGCGCTCCAGTAGGCAGAGAGTTACTTCCTTAAGAAAACATTTATGTTTGCTAAACAAAGGGTATCTGGTAACTCTTCCTCCACCTGCTGGAAAACCCCCAGCCCTGGTAACCTCCCTCCACCCTCCACCAAGGGGCTGGGTGCCCAGTTTGCTGGGCTGCAGGTGGTGACAGGAGAGGCGGATGGAGGGACCCCGATGCCTCCGCACATTGAGGCCTCATGTCTGCAAAAACCAGTACCAGGCAGGGTGACACGGGTTTCACACCCCATTGAGCCTCGCTCCCAGGCGCACCTCCTGCAATCCACCTAAACATGCTCAGAACTCACCCCCTTATCTAAGTCTACACCAACCAGTTGCAAAAGATTCACTACTTTCTGTAATTTACCCTTCAGGTCTCTTTTTTTTTTTTTTTGAGCCTGAATTGTTTAAGGCTAGTTATGCCTTGTTTTCCTTTATCAAAATCACCTGACATGCAGTGCTATGTACTTCAATATTTTCCCTTGTAGAAATATAAGTGTTTTATTAGTTTGTTTTAAAATTACAACTAAAGTCAGGCACTACTCAGCTGCTGCACTCATTAGACTGCTCGCAAAAAGCCTATTCCAGCAGTTGGCCAATATCTTATTTTTCAGCTCAAAACCCCTCCTGTCCAGCAGGCTGAAATTAGATTCTAAACTATCTAATTAGTTCTGGAAACCTCAGCATGAAATCATAACTCTCCAGAAACCAACCTCTCTTCCAAGAATATGACTGAAGATTCAGTACAACGATATACAGTGTTTTGCCAAAGATTGTTGAAGTCTGGGTGACTTTTCTGAATAGCGAAAATTCAAGATGGCCAACTGAACAGGTTTTCATGACAGACATGACTTCTGCCAACACAATGTAAAAAAGCTCATATTTGGCCAGCTTACGGGCCTCTGAAAAACTGCAGGTGCATTAGCTCAGCAGAAGGCACAGATTTTAACCACGTCCTTCAGAGGTTCTGACCGCACCAAGCATGTCCAGAGAGGAAAACTCTCCCTGCCAAGCACAAGGCCAGGATGCAGCATCCCAACTACCCAAACAGAGAGCAAGGAGCCTCTGACTCCTCTGCTGTCACTCAATCAAGATGACCTTAGTCCCTCACTCTACAAACTTTTAATTCCCTTTATTTTATTGGATTTTATGGAAGACTAGAGAACTGCATAAAAGAATTGAAGAAAACTTTAAGAAAATTTAATATGGATTTTTTGACTGCTAATTCTGCTGTAAGTGCAATAACACACAGTGCAGAAGCAGTGGCATCTTAAACATCAGAGATGTTTTTGATGCGCTAGGAACTAACAACTTGACTGAAGCCATCAGTTCAACAGACTCCAGGCAAAATGGCCATGTTACAGTGAAACACTACAAGAATAAAACAAAATTACTTTGGTTTGTGTTTTTTTTTCCTCTCCTCCTCAGTCATTCTGTATCTAAATAAGCAGCCATTAACATTCCTATTTCCAATTCACTCTCCTGTTTTTCTGTATTTTTACATGCTGGCTTTTGTATTGCTTAAATAGCTCTCCTATGACATAACAGAAGGCAAATAGAAAAGAAACATTTGTATTAAAATGTTTATTCACACTTGATTTTTTTTTTAATCTGTTAAATATTTATCTAGAGATCATTTACTGGTAAAAACTTGTCTCTGAACACATTTTGTGGGAACAGTTACAAGAAGAATCACCTGCTCCCAATTAGAAGCATTTGTGATCACATACTTGAATTAAAAAAAAAAAGCATCTTTTACCAATATATCAAGGATAGGCATTGGTTCTTATTCTGATATGCATCATCTGTTCGAATGAAGAAACTGATCCTCAAAGAACTGCACAGAGGTTTATACATTTACCATATTCCCTGTAAAGCAGAAGTTTGTCCTCCTAAGCCTACTGCACATGAAAAGTTTGCCAAAAAATTGTGCAATTTCTAACAAAAGGGAGTGCGGTTTCGAAAGATAAGCTGATACTTTCCTAAATAATTAGTGCCACAGAAAATACTATCACAATCTCACAGAATCACAGAATGTCAGGGATTGGAAGGGACCTCAAAAGATCATCCAGTCCAATCCCCCTGCCGGAACAGGAACACCCAGATGAGGTTACACAGGAAGGTGTCCAGGCGAGTTTTGAATGTCTCCAGAGAAGGAGACTCCACAACCTCCCTGGGCAGCCTGTTCCAGTGCTCTGGCACCCTCACTGTGAAGAAGTTTCTTCTCAAATTTAAGTGGAACCTCTTGTGTTCCAGCTTGAACCCATTACCCCTTGTCCTATCATTGTTTGCCACCGAGAAGAGCCTGGCTCCATCCTCGTGACACTCCCCCTTTATATATTTATAAACACTAATAAGGTCACCCCTCAGTCTCCTCTTCTCCAAACTAAAGAGACCCAGCTCCCTCAGCCTTTCCTCATAAGGGAGATGCTCCACTCCCTTAATCATCTTAGTTGCCCTACGCTGGACTCTCTCCAGCAGTTCCCTGTCCTTCTTGAACTGAGGGGCCCAGAACTGGACACAATATTCCAGATGTGGTCTCACCAGGGCAGAGTAGAGGGGAAGGAGGACCTCTCTCGATCTACTAACCACCCCCCTTCTAATACACCCCAGGATGCCATTGGCCTTCTTGGCCGCATGAGCACAGTGCTGGCTCATGGTCATCCTGCTGTCCACCAGGACCCCCAGGTCCCTTTCCCCTACACTGCTCTGCAACAGGTCATTCCCCAACTTATACTGGAACCTGGGGTTGTTTGTGCCCAGATGCAAGACTCTACACTTGCCCTTGTTATATTTCATTAAATCTTTCTCCGCCCAACTCTCCAGCCTGTCCAGGTCTCGCTGGATGGCAGCACAGCCTTCTGGCATATCAACCACTCTTCCTTAGCAATTCTTTTCAAACACTTTTTTCATAGCTGCTTTTTACATAAAAAACCAGAGCTTTGCACTGGAGACCCAACATTTCCCACATAAATCTGTTCCCTGGGATCATCTGACATCTATCACCTTGGCATGAGCTAAACACTGATAAACGAGGGTATTTGCTTCACCTTCTACAAACCAGAAATGACCTCTGCTTTTAATCTGACAAGACAGTTTACGCTGGTTTTGCCAATGTTTCTAAATTACTAACACCCATGGGAACTTAAGAGTTAAGGAAAAGGCAGTTTGTTAAGTTTGCACCTTTTGAGGAAATTTTACCTTGAGATCAAACAAAGTTAAGTTCCAAACTCTGGAGATGAAGTTGTTAAATACATAAGTGATGTACACACTGAGATCACTTCATACCAGGAAGTAATCTTGTATCAGAGGCCTATCTAGAAACAACTGAATGGGGATTTTTCAATGACTTTCTCCCAGTCTTTAGTAAGAAACATCTGTAAGCTATTTGGGATTCCTTTTCAAAGTGAGCAAACAGGATAGAGGCAGTTCAATGCCAAGAAATTTCATTAGCGGTTTTCAAACATTGATAATATCAAATATTAGATCAACACAGAGTACCATTTCAATTCAGCATCAGGCCATGCTTGTAGTACATTCCAGCGGACTTTGTATATACCTTATCAGTATTCCCTCCCCTCTGTATTTGTGATATATTTTCAGCTGACAGTTAAGCAAGGATGCAAATTTTGTCATATGTCCCCAGGTGGTAACCCCTAACAACAGAAATTGTGCATATGTTTATGGGGAAATATTTTGAGTATTAAACTAACCCGTAATTTATGACTCATGCATGACTTCCTCTGGAAATTGCCATAACAAAGAGATAATCGTAACCACTGACAAAGCTACCTGTGCTTCCTACTGCTGTGGCTCTAATCACCCCAAAACCTCACTTTGTAAGGCCAGCAGGTAAGTCTGGAAGGCACAACGGGAAGTTACTTTAATTTGCTCTTCACTAACGACTCATTACAGTAGAGGAAGACCACATTCAAGATAATACATTGTGTTTCATGCTGACTACAGTCAGAGTTACAATCATATAACTCCCCGGGAATAAAGCTCGCTCCAGATTCATACAAAACAGGAGCAGGGAACAGACACCACCACTTTGCTTAAGAGTTTAATTCCTTAATCCTTTCCAATGATATAACTTCTGATAAAGTAAGCAAAATTTTGCTCTCGAAGAGACATCTAACAACATCCTCAGGTGGTATAAAGCTAGCATATAATCAGGAACCTTGATATATCAATCACACGCACACACGGCATGAGANCATTGTTTGGAGTTTTTTGGTGGTTGGGGATTTTTTTCTTGTTGTTTTGCTTTTGTTTGTGGGGTTTTTTGTGTGTTTTTTGTTTGTTTGTTTTCCAAATGCTAAATGCTGTACATGTTCGTACAACTATGGACAACTGCAGACAACTATGCAGACTGCAGACAACTACGGACATCACAAATGTATAGACCATCACCACCAGCCCGTGCTTACGTGCACCATAAAGCAATGAAAAAACGAGGCTACATGAAGAACTATCATTTTCTGCACATGCAATAGCAACGGGGAACATGGATAATCCACAAAGTCCAGTACTATTATACCTAGAATTGTGCTACAGAAGGCTGATGCAGATCATTATGAGGAGGGACTGTTTGTGTCAGCCACCGCCTGGCTATGGGAGCCTTCTCAGAACCCAGCTAACCCAGATAAGGAAAACAGACAAGAGACCCTAGGAATGACTGATAAAGATCCCCACTTGTATGTTCCTGATGTACTTATTTAACTTCTCAACCTGCATGGATGTTAATATCTATAAACAAAATAATTTAACATATCAATCACCAAAAACTATAAACAAACATGTTTAAGTTAATTTAAAAGAAACATTTAAACAGCTTCAGGAATTTGATTAAAGCAATTTGTTTAAACACAGCAGAGAAAGCAATGGTCCTATGCTGGTTTTGAGTATTCTCGTTTTCCATCTACGACACAAATTCCCTGCAATCCAGATTTAACCTAAGCCTAGGTTAAATAAGCCTAATACCCAGGTATTCTTCAGCTTGTAAAGCCTTGGGAATCCTAAGAAACAAAATATTAGAAACTATGTTAGGGTATTTAAAAACGTATTTCATCCAAGTACAGCTGTCTCTGAACTTCAGATGTTCTCAGCTCTCCCCTCAATCACAAGGACAGGTTATGCAGGATGACAGAGACCATGGCCTTGTGAAACAGCTCAGTGAGAGGTGCAGGAGCAGGCAAGGAGCTGCTCACCTGGGGTATGGGGAGCTGTTGGCAATGGAGAGAGCTGCTTTATTTCCACAGCTGTCTCTGAATTCTTGAACAGTTACTGTGATGGACAAACACACATACACTCATCTTCACTGCTGCTGTAATTCAAGTTTGCCAACCCCAGTTAATAATACTACTATTTTTTTTTCCCCCTTACCTGCAGGGGCATCTGGTAGAATAGCTCAGCTGATGTAGATTTAAACTAGAGCTTAGAAAAATCAGGATAGACACTTAAAACCATGCCTAGGCAGGCAAGACGATACCACCTGGTCACCCCTGATCAGCATGGGACCTCACAGAAGTCCAGGAGGTTATTTTAATGTTGGCACTATGACAGTTCTCAGCAGACACAATATTTCAAGCAAAAACAGGCAAGTAAACTTCATGATTACAACAAAAACAAAGCTAAAATTTACTGCTTTTCCTGGGTTTCTGAGTGTTACAGGAAGAAGATGGAAAAAGATGTTTAACACATGCCTCAGAGGCAAACGCAACGGGATTTGATTGAAGGCATTACTCATTACTCACAAACAAAATAACAAGTTTTGCTTGTTGACATTTTTGAAAAGAATGAAAAAAATACCAGATTGTTATTCTGAAATTCATCTCATGGTAGTAGCAGTAGCCTGTCACTAAAGGTAAGCAGGAGGACAGCGAAGACAGAATGTAACCTCCTAGTAACTCTTCACAAAGTTACAAGTGATGTACAGAGCTCTGATGTGAGCAGTGTGACGTGCAGGAGACATCCCGTCACTCAGCGTCAACTCTTAATTCTCAACTCAAATTCTCTCTTACCTCATCTTACTTCCAGGAACTTGGTGCATCAATCACAGCAGATTTCAAAAACTGAGATACTGCACATATAACAACAATGGTCCTGACCAGGTAACTCCACTGAAATTAATTGATTTATATTTTGTGAGTTTGTTCCACCTGTATTATACAAAAATATCTATTTAATTCAGAAAATACATATTTAAAAGAATTAAACACAAGTTTCAAGTGTGATAATGGAAAACTCAATATTAAAACACACTCCTTCTTGGTCAAGTATCTTTTTACAGCAATCTGGTTTTGAGATTTGTAATAAAAATATTACAACTGGTATGATTAGTGAACGAACGTGGCTGCAGAGGTGTGGAAGCTTCAGAATGGACAGCAGAAGGAGGGACATAGAAAGGCCCATGGTGACAGCACAGGAATTGGCAGGGGAGCCAGATCACAGCCCCTCTGTACGCTGCTTCTCAGGACATCGTGGCAGGAAAGCAAGTGGCAGCCTAGAACAACATACAGTCCACACCCAAAGTAAAACAAAAACTAGGAGATGATGGCAGGAAGATGAAGTGAACCAGTGAAGCTTTAAGATGCCCCAGATAAGTAGCCAGACCAAGCAAACCCTAAGACTTGCAGGCATCGCACAGGAAAGGAAAAAACAAAGATTCTAACTTGCTGGGTACTCTGCAGAATATGAAAGGCACGTCAAAAGCTAACTTAAGAACAAAGGAGGCATTCCTCTTGTGATCCCGTGAATACATACGCCATGGTAGCTGAACGCAGAACACAACACGTGGACACGTTTTATTGCTTGTGAGTAGGCAGCTATGAAACTGTAGGAGTTTTATCAAAATGTAATCCCCTTCCCCCAGAAGGCCTTCCACTGGTTTTGCTGCACTATTGCTACAATACCGCACCATTAATTCCTGCAGAGGGTTCCAGTCTCTTAGTCAAAGATAAAGTGGAATTACTCCTCTAATGAGAGGCTCTGCAAACAACCTCAACTTCGATTTCTGGTTCATTCAACTCAGAAGCAATCCCTCCTGTCTCGTATAATAAAAGCAAACACAAAGAGAAACGTGATACAACTAACAGATCAGCTTGTAATATCGACAAGCCCTGCCCTTCTTCCGTGTGCATTCACATATCAGTATATGTTTTTCCTTCTATAAGCATAACTCTAGAATTCTTACACATACAGGCTCCATTTCATGGATAAAATTAGTGTTCTAAACATCTGGAGGCAGAATTCATATTCCCACAGTGCAAAGTGAATGAACATGATCTTTAAAAGGGAAAACAAGCACTACATTACATTAGTCTGTGAGAATAGGCAAAGTAAATCCATGTGTAGCTGAACAAAGATGGCTTACTAGATGGGTCAATGGCTCAGTGTGCCCACATTGCTATAACAGATAAGATTCCTTATTTAAAAAAACAAAAAAAAACAAAAAAAAACAAACAAACAAACAAAAAAACAAAAAAAACAAAAAAACAAAAAAAAAAAACAANAACAAGAAACAAAACCACACCAACAAATTTACTGTGGGCCAGCAACAAAACACCCTATTGAGCAACTTCAGATCTCAATGCTGAGGAAAAGGTAATCTCATTAAAACTTAATAGAAGCTTCTCATTATCATTCAAGTCAGGCAAAGTACGAAAAAAAGATGTCTTATTGAGAAAGATTGTCGCTCCCTATTGTAAACATATTAAAATTAGAAACCAAGGAAAAATACAGAGAAAAGCATTACAAGTCAGCACTGGAGAAGTAAACAAGCTCCTTGCACACTGCTGTAACGATTTCCTAATTTTATTCAAACATCTGGATACCCCAAATCCTCAGGACAGTCAGCAAAGGTTAACAAAAGAGCATCGAAGCTGTGTTATTTCAACAGCTTGTCCCTTCTGGGGAATCATAGAACGTCCTGAGTTGNCTCCTCAGCACATCTTCCTGCCCTTCCCTCAGGTTCTGTTGTTGGTCACTAAAGAGAAGAGTTCAGCACACACCCCTCCTCTTCCCCTTGTGAGGAAGCTGTAGACCACAATGAGGTCTCCCCTCAGTCTCCTCCAGGCTGAAGGTAAATGCAGGAAAGGAGCATGTCGCACCAATGACAGCTAAAGCTACTTGAAGCATGTTTTGAGAAGACAAAACAGAGCTGAACCCTTTACCCTTTCAGTTGCTCCTGAAGCCCCAAGGCACGGCCACACCTTTGGCAGCGGGTGAAGCTGGAAGCGGCTGCACCACAGGGACATTTCCAATGGGGAGCAGGGGAAAGAGGAGGGAAATGGGGCAACTCCATCCGTTGTCCTCTCTTCCCATGGAAATATTGCACCAAGCAAGGGACTCCAGCTGGAAACCTCATTATGCAAGTAACATAATTTAGGATGTTAAATGAAGTCAGTTACAGCCCATCTACTCAACAGAAACATACTCCCTGACAATTTTCTTATGGATATGACAATGTCATCTTAGCACGTGGTTTCTGAGCAGTCACAAGAAATTCAAGCAAGACACACTGCATCTCAACCACAGCATCAGTACAGAATGACAACAACAACAGAGTGCGCAATACCTGGCTCATTCTAATTAAGTGTCCTTCCTCCAACAATCGTAAAATGTTAAGTACCATTTCACAACAGCTTAACTTAAAAATTTTGCAAGAAACATATTTAACTGGTATCTTTTGTGAAACAGAAATGGAAACCACAAACTGAAGAGCATGTACTGCTTGCTGTAAAAACTATGAACTGTTGACTTAAAAAACATGTTGCTCAAGAGATATTTTAACACTGTATTTAATTCCTATTATGCTATTAACACCGAAAACCAATATATTTCAAATATGAAGCAAACAATCCTCTTCCTTATGAACACATCTGTTAGTGGAACAAAGGAATAAAGCCAGTAGGAATTGAGCTGCCATTTCAATTTCTACATTATTAAAAAAAGAGATGTGTTAATGTCATTAGACAAGAGGTTGAAAAGTTCGTGAGTTTCTCTCTTAATGTCTACAATAGGCCAGCACCACCAGCAATGTCATCTTCTAGTCCTCTGGATCCTTAGAGATCTCCATCTAAATTGCGCTGGGGAGCTGCCAGCTTCATGACTGCACATTATTTCCACAGTAAATACTAGAAATTATTTTCCCATTGCAATAACATTCAGAAATTATGTTGATTTTTGCCCTCAGTCCCTCATCCCAACTCCATTTCAAGGGATGTTCATGAACTACCAAACACCGTAACAAAACCAAGCGTTCCACCAAACCACCTGCACCTTCATTTTTTTGGAGTTACAGGTATCAATCAACAGCTCTACAGAGAAAAAACTCTCATTTGACTACTGGTATAAGGCAAATGAACACAAAATCAAAGGCTATTACAGAAATGGACTAGTTTAAGGGTACGGTTTTCATTAAAAAGTACGGAAAAAAAAACTACAAAAACCAAACAAAACAAACTGGAGACATATTTCATTTTTATGAGAAAAATCCATGCTACCCACTATGACGAGAGATATTCACAAACTGCTCGTACAGTGAATTTTGCTCTATTTTAGACAATTTTATTTAACATTGTTCTTTCGTAAAAAACAAGCCTCTGCATCTTCACTACTAAATTTCCCTTGAGATCATGCTAATAAACTACAACACACTCAAAAAAAACAAGAGTCTTTTTCCTATTTGGAGCAAATGTGTATACTGTCTGTTGGTTAGTATTTATGCTATGTTGGTAGCTGGAGGCACTAATGAGGGTCATTTTCCATTGTAAAACAATACGTGAAAAACATCGATTATTTATCCAGTTAAAAGCAGCTATCAGATATTATCTCTATAGGAAAGTTTCAAATTCAAACACACACATGGAGTGAAACAATTCCACGGTCAGCAGTTTCTTGCTGTTAGCCTCTGCTTCTGCTGTTTCTTCAGGAAAGTTTCAAAAGTTTATAAGTAAGAGAAAGTATTGGATGAAAAGTTAAATTCATAAACCCTGCCAGCAATAGAGGATGTTCAAGTCCCTCACACAAGCACAGTGCACTGGGGTTCAAGACAGCAGCTGAGGTATTCAAAGCCAAATGTTAACTGCTGTATTTCATTGGCAATATCCCAAACTTGCCTTGACTAAATATACCAAAATAAAAATCTCAGTACCGTCGCAGTCTGTGCATTACACGTGTATTAGAGACACACATTACTACAAAACTCAGTGTAAAAAAGCAAAAGCTTTGTTGAATACAGACAAAATAGAAAAATCCCCAACGTGATTTCTGCCCTTCCTGAGTCAGTGTCTAACAGAACCACATGCCAACACCCTTGCAGAAGTACGAGAGAGGATGCTTTTTCCACTCGACCTCAACCAAACAAGCAAGCATAGTTTAGGACAAACACACGTTAAGTATTAGCAGATTTTTTTTGATCCAAAAACAAATAAAACCCACACTTGTCAGTAAGGACAAGTTTAGATCATGTTGACTTCTGCATTAATCCTGCTACAGCAAGTTTCTGCATGTTTTCCTGTGCTCCCTCCCTAGGAAAAGTCAGGCCTGCTAGGACAGCAGCCAACATGCAGTTAATTAGATAAATATTCAAACCTATCAACCACCTGCTTCCAGCACTCAAGGCATTAACCTTTTCTGCTCAATTCATCTGCCCTGAAACGGTAAAACAAAACACCTGTTAACATGGGGGGTCATATAATATGCAAAACACTGATTCTCTAAAGCTCATATAAGCCATCTAAAAACTAGTTAATAAATACCCCTCTTCCTGAAACTGAACCTTTTATTACTCTAATAGTCATCATATACATTTTTAATATACACATGTGGGCAAAAGATTGTTGTTTTTTTCCCCCCCTCTTAAAGAGAACTACCAATCTCCATTTCTTACTAGGGCTTTCATGATGAAACGTTTAAAACAGCAATGATCACTTAGTGTGGAAGTTTTATTTTCAACTTCGCCCAACACCTGTCCCATTGAAAAGTAAAAAGCCTTATTGGAACCATAAATCCTTTTTAAAAGGGAAGCAGAATCAATTTACTCTTCTTCAGCAGCTCGTGGAAAATATTCTGATCTACTAGATACAAACTCAGAAAAGAAGTCTTCAGACTCTGCTTTCTGTGTGCAGGTAAAGCAAAGGTCTGTCCTAATCCTGTCCTACATCATCTCAATTAATAATATGTCCTCTCTCAGCAATGCTATTACATATTTGAGGTAAACCTAAAATGTCTTAGTCTCTCGTGCACTTTTTAGTGGTGGAGCAATTGACTTGGCTACCTCCCATGAGAAAGAAGGAAGAAATCCCCCAAGAGAAGGGAGAGGAATGTCAGGTGACAGAAGCAGCAAGAACCCCCACTGCACACCCCGAATGGATTGCAAGCCAGCAAGTTCAGCTAAAGCAGCCCACTACTGGCCATGGTCTGCTTGGGTAAGTCACAGATATTTTTCTGAGGAAAAAACACCCAGCCTACTGTTTGGAGTCACAAAAACCCACACACTGCAATGTCTCAAGCTGCCTCCATTTCCAGTGGTCCTCCGCAATCTCACCACCCCACGAACCACAAGCTCTTAGCAAATTGTCTCCGGCTTTCTTTGCCTCAGTAACTTCAGCAGGAGCCTTTTCCACCTGCAGCCATGCTGAATTAAATACAAACCATTAATATTCTAATCCCATCCCACCATCCACATTCCTTAAATTCATAGAGGCAGAGGCAGACTTTTTCACACCATAACACAAACCAGATTTTTAAAAGTTTTTATTTAGTAGCCTGTGTTTTCAACTGCAAATAAACAGAAAACACTCTACCTAGTAAGGACAAGCTAGAGGTCAACCTGCTAACCTGATGTGTGAGTTTAATCGAGGGAAGAACTTCAACCAACGGATTAGAAATTCAGCACTAATGTATTCAGAATGAGGCCTCCTCTGGGGAAGAGAAATCATTGTCCTCATCCTGTTACAACAGGTAAGACATTTTCAAATAGGTTTTAACATGCAAATGCCCATAATGTGAGACCAAGAACAGTTTTGTCTGAATTTCTCCCATCCTCAAAAAGCCTCTTCTTTAAAGCCTTTGATTAAGCGAGAAACCAAACCTAAAACTTCTAGCCCAAAATGGTGCCTCCATCTTCCTGATCATTTCTATTGTAGTGTAGTTACGTGCTCCTTTCGGTCGATGAGGAGGAAGATGCAAGTGTAACTCCATTAACCACCTGGGTAACTGTACTTCCCAAATCAGAAGCCTTCCTTGTTTACCCATATCACTGAAACATCATAGTTTTGCACTAGTTTGCAAAGGAAAGTGTATCTTGTACATTTAGCAATGAACCTAACTGATTTTCAAATGTCTGTAAACACTGCTTGTAACGCACCAGTGCTCCAGGAGCCTGCCTATCTGGGGACCTGTAACTACAGCCCAACCAAAAATTTCAAATATAGATCTATGAAGTCACGAAACAGAGTTCGCCTCTCATGCCCTAGTAATACTTTCTTCTTTAAAAAGGGAATCAAACATACATCAGTTCTCAATGATCTGTCTCAAGGCTTAAAAGAGTGTCTAAAAGCTAATTAGCCCCCTAAAGCATCCGAGGCTTAATAAGGTGTGTAGAACTAAGGCCACTGCACTCTCTAACCTCTTAAAGCATCAGTATCACAGAGTACTTAAAATAGTCCCATATGTCTTCATGATAAAGTCAAAATAATACCCGGAATAGTGTTTAAAATTTGAATGTAATGGGCCCTGTTCTTGTACCTTTAATATTTAACAAGACTTTTTAAAAAGTGCACACAAGTTTATAACCCAGGTTTTTGCAAATCTCCTTTGCAAAATGCAGCCAGGTAACACATGGAATCACAAGCAGTCCATAATCTTTTTATCTTTGAAACACTATACAACGGCAAAGAGGTCTATATGGTCTGCTTTTACTCAGCATTTTATATCATCATGTCAAGCAGCTTTTAACATTCTCTCTCATGGCAGAGATGTGCCAAGAAAAGGAATGCACTCAAATGCAGAAAAAAAAAATTCCACTAACAAATATAATTTAAATCACAGAATCCTTGACCAACAGTTATGTTTTCCATCAACGTATGACAATAAAAACAAGAATTACAATATTCAATAAGTTTAAAAAAACAAACAAACAAAAAAACCCCAAACTTGCCAGATCAGTCAGTTTTTAAATGAAGACTTCCAGTTCAATAATATTTTTGTTCTAAGCATGTAACACCCTTCTGCAGCATTCATAAGCCAGAGAGCACAACACTATGCTCCACAGTAAAGCTTAACCAACTATACAGCAGTGAAACTGGTATTGCTCAAGCTAAGAAATGTTAACTAGTAAATTAAACATAAATATAAAAATAAAATTGATTGAAGTGTTTTGCAATACGGATGAGCATAGCGATATGAAAACAGAAATATCAAATACTGAAGTTGAAAACTCTTCCTTCTAGAAATTTTTCCCAGAAAAATTCTGAACTTCAAAATAAACTATCCAAACACAAGAGAAGTATTCAGTGTTTTCAGCTAGCTAATTTGTACACTTTATATCAAAGATTCAAGTGCTTTCTAAGAAATTTTACTTATTTATTAAACAGAATGAGTCATGCTACACAACTAATTTTAGAACCAATTCTGGTTAACAATGTGTAATTGCCAAGATCTTTACAGATCTCCCATGACTGTAGAAATGTAAGCAATGTGCATAAATTTATCCCAATAAAGACTATGATGAAGCCCAAGTGCAGTAGTCATATAAGCTTCTCTGGTTGTTTTTAGAACAGTGACTTAAAATTCTAGATAACTGATTTATAGCCTCCATTCAAAACTAAGTAACTCATATTATCTGGAGAAGGCGTTTCTTTTGCACAGCACGTATAGTATATATCTTGAATACAAACATTTCCTCAATCTGTGAGCATGTAAGCCTTTCATTATGTCAAAATAATACATTTTCATTGATGTTATCTAGACTAATTTAGGAGGTCTAAGCAAGAAAGAATATTATTGGCAACTTCTCCCAAAAAAAAAAAAAAAAAAAAAAGTGCCTAGTTCCCTCCCACACAATTAAGCTTGTTCCACAGATACCTTTACTTCAGAGAATCCAGCTCTTCCCCAATTTTCTTCAATACAAGAGCAGCCGAAAATAGCAGCACTCCTGGCTACAGTTCTTAGAGCTGTCCTGTTACCTTAAGTACTCTGACACAAACACTGAAAGCGAGGCAACATAAGATTTCTATAAAATGCAATGAATAGCAAGGCTATGACACTTAGCAGTGGAAGGGATCTTCTTATGCGATCAGGATGTATAAACTAAACAACTTTGAAAGACTTACGTTTCCAGAGGTACTTCACAGCTTAAACTTTCCTGTATAAACAAGTATAAATCATAGTCTACTCTTACACTGGAAATTTATTAGGAAAAGCAAAAGGATAAAAGCTGCTTTAAAAAGAGTGGTAACACTTTATTTCATTTTAGAAGTGAGATACTGGTTTTTTTGCACAATTTGCAAAATGCATCATATAAATTACATTCATAAATGTTAATAAACAAAGAAAAGGTCTTCCAGGGTTATTTTCACCTGCAAAAACAACAAGCAGCAGAAAGTTGTTCTTATGTCTTATCTTTGAGCAAGCTTCTGTGTTTCTTAAAGAATAACTTTCAACATCAACACAACTGCACTCAGGGAATAGAAATTCTGTAGCATCCAGAGGTACTTTTACTTCTTCAACTTAGTCCACTTGGTCCTGAGAGCCTTAAACAATTCGCATGGTCTAAAATCAAAGTCCCGATAATATACAATTTCAACAAATTCTGCCGGTTTTGATGTTCCTTCCAGCGTAGAAGCGAGATCCCATATACAGTGTTTATGCATGAACTGGTGCAAACTGACACGAGGAGAGAACTGGAAGCCACACAGTGCTACTTCAGTGCTAAAAGCCCTCACATTTCTGTCAGAACCCATAGCTATCACAAAGAAAAAGGTTGAATACACACCAGAGTGTGCCTTAAAGCGAATGCAGTAACAGATATGCAAGAGAATATATGTTAATGTTATATATTAATTGTATATATTATTTTCAGTGATGAAGATTATTATGGTGGTCAAACTTAGTCCACAACCATGAGACAAACCATGAACACCTCGAAGTCCCTGAATGCGCAGGTGACTGTTCCCAGCACTCAGGAAAGGATCACGCAAGGGGGAAGATGACTACCCAGAAACACACAGCAGCCTCGGAACTGTCAGAGGTCATTAGGAAAAGTGGGTTATGTATTTGAGATGTAACAGCGAAAAATAAAAAAGAGTATCAGACCACATGTGGATCTGTGAAGTGTGACACCAAAGAACAGAGTAACTTTATTTTAAAGAAAGCGAGTTCCTCTAGAACATGCTCTCATGCCTAATTCTCTTCAAACGGACTTACCAGATTTAGTGTGGTTTACGTAAGTTAAGATTAGTAGCTTACTTATTGAATGCTTATTCTTGCTGTTGTTAACAGCCAAGTTTTAAGCAAGCTATTCTTAAACAAGATAAATGATAGCAGAAAACATGAGTCAACAACCTGCTGCCATCGAAATAAAAACCTAAGGAAATACCCTGAAGTGAACCATCATAGAACTACCCATCATCGCAAATCCCCCAAATAACTATAATAACATCATCTGGAAGGACATTATGATATTTTACTTATTCTTTATTATTTATACTGCTTATTTATAAAACACCTATATACATACACACGAGTTGGTTACACTGACAAAAGATCAGGTCCAGAGCAAAGATATAATGCATTACCAGGAAAAAAGGTTAGAATTGACCTAAGTGTATACTGTAGGTTACCTTTAAAAAAGTGGTTTTAAATCCTAAATTTTAAAACAACGTAAGGTCAATTTCACGAAATATTATCAGCAAATATTTAAGTCCTGCCCTTGGGGAGGAATAAGCGCAATCAGCAGCCCAGGCTGGGGCTGACCAGCTGGAAAGCAGCTTGGCAGGACAGTGGACACCAAGTTGACCATGAGCCAGCAATGAGACCCTGTGGAAAGACCACCACCAACCTGCTGGGCTCCTCTGGGCATTGAATCTCCAGGGGATGAGGGGAGATGGCTTTTCTCCTCTTCTCTGCCATGGTGAGACACACCTAGAGAGCTGGGCTCCCCAGTACAGGTGAGACAGGGACAAACTGGAAAGGGTGCAGGGAAGGGCCACAAAGGTAACCAAAGGCATGGAGCATCTGACATACAAGCAGAGGCTGAGAGAGCTGAGACTGGTCAGCCTGGAGAAGAAAGGGGTGTGAGGAATCCCATCAAGGTGTACAAACACCTGATGAGAAGGAGGATGGGAGAGAGAGGGGATGACCAAGTCTGATATTTCACAGTGGTGTCCAGTGACAGCACAAAAGGCAACAAACAATTTGAAACATGAGATACGAAGTTTAAACCTAAGACAATCCCTTTTAACTATTAATATAAGGATGGTCAAGCACTGGAACAGATTGCTCACAGCATTTATGTCTCTTGAAGATGCTCAAAAGCCACCTGCACACAGCCCTCAGCCAGCTGCTCCAGCTGTCCCTGCCTTGAGCAGGGTTGAACAAGACAATCTTCAGAGGTCCCCAACAAGCTCTGCCATTCTGTGGGTCTGTGTACATAATACTGCCTATACTACACTTTTACATTGTAGGGATATAGAAAGGGACATAATTCATTCATCTTTACATATGCCATGTGATAATTGACTGCCCATCGACCACACAAGTAATACCATACATGCACACTAGCTCCTCTGCCCTTGTCTTCCTCTCTCCCCTGTGCCCCCTGCTCCCGCTTCCCCCTTCCCAGAAAAACACGTTCTCATTTCATAACAGCTGCAAATTGGAGCCATTTAAACCACAGACCATCTCCTGCTCCTCTTATCCTAAGGTAGGATCCTGCCAAAACCCTCCTCAGACATTCCTCTTATTTTAAGATTAACCAGCTGAGAATGAAATCTGCACAAGAAAAGCTCTAAATTCCCATCCACAAGTTAATGGTCTTTAAGCAACTCTTTGCCCTCCACATCGTCACCCTGGCTCAGCAGCTTCGACTTCATTGATACAGAAGAGCAGCAGACTACTTCTAAGAGCTACACAAAAAGGCACGGAGATTATACCGTCAGTTGACTGGTATCAGCTCTATACCCATCTGCACATCCAATTGAAAGGTTTGGACAGTTTGGGAGTGGTTTTGTTTTGCTTTTAAAAGAACATCAGATCCAAAAAAAAGTTGAACTTTCAGGACTTGGGCTCTGACACATCGTCTGGCACAGGGTTTTAGTGAGGGATCAGCTTCTCAGATGGTCATTCTTCAACCACCATTGTGAGCATGCCACTGCTGGTTTGAATCAGTGCATTTTGAAGTCATATATACAAAGAAAGCATCCCAGTTTCAGCTGGGATAATTTTCTTCCTAGTAGCTGGTATAGTGCCGTGTTTTGGATTTAGTATGAGGATAATGTTGATAACACACTGATGTTTTTAGCTGTTGCCAAGTAGTCAAGGACTTTGCAGCTTCTCACACTGTGCCAAGTGCACAGGCTGGGAGGGAACACGGATGGGACAGCTGACCGCAACTGGCCAAAGGGATATTCCATACCATATGACGTCATGCTCAGTATTTAAAGCTGTGGCAAGAAGAAGGACGGGGGAGGACCTTCGGAGTGATGGCATTTGTCTTCCAAAGTAACTTTTATGTGCAATGGAGCCCAGCTTTCCTGGAAGTGGCTGAACACCTGCCTGCCCGTGGGAACTGGTGAATGAATCCCTTGTTTGGCTTTGCTTGCGTGCATGGCTTTTCCTTTACTTATTAAACCACCTTTATCTCAACCCATGAGTTTTCTCACCTTTACTCTTGTGATTCTCTCCCTCATCCCACCAGCAGTGACTGAGCGAGTGGTTGCGTGGTGCTCAGTTGCCAGTGGGGTTAAACCACGACAGAAAGTTAGGCAGCAGAAACTGTTGCAAAGGGTAGAGAATAAACAAACTGAAATACTCCTCCCATGTGACATTCATAACGCTATGTAACACTTTCAGCCTGAAAAATTTTTAATTCGAAAGAATCTTACTGTGCTGAGTATTAATTTTTCCATTCAGAGTATGTTTGCTTTGACAATCCACATACTACATGTTTAATTTGTCACTCAACCGAGAAAAACAAAGATCTCCATAATTACCAACAAGCTGTTATGACAGGATATAATGGCAGTTTGTTTTGTATCACCTGAATTGGGTTTGTTGCTGTAAAAAAATTCAGATATATTTGAGCAAAGTTGTGTTATTTACAGATATAAGCTTTCCTCCCTGTTTTAAAACACAAATACAGCTGTTGCTGCTCTTTTCTGAGATGAAGGAAGTTTAATCTTTCAGTTTGAAATCCAATGAAAGAGAAGCCACGTATGGTTCTCTCACCTATGTCTAAAAACAATCAGAAACAACAAGAAAAGTTGTCTTTCTCCATAATTAGGAACTGCCAGGATCTGAGAGAACAAATGATGCTACAGGAAAGGAGTGATTCTCAGCACAGAGGGGAAATGAAGAACAACCAGAGTAGGCATGTGTCAAAATAGAAAGAGTATAGGGAGATGTAATGAAAAAGAGGAATAAACCCAGGCTACAAATAACATCAGGCTCATTAACAGAGCAGCAACAGAAACATGAAGTTCAAACAAATATTTTCAGCCATTTGCTTTTAGTTAGACCCTCTTTCTTAACCAACGCGTATTCTGCTGGTTGAAGGACACACACCATACCACATCAATTCTGGCACGGAATTAGTGAAAAAGAGAGATGACCACAACTGAACGGGAAAAGATCTTCTCATCAGTTTTGCTGGCCAACACACTAATTGGAAGTATTCTGAAAACAGCTTTTTTTTCTATTTGTTTGGCAACAGTAAAAAAAGAGCCAAAAAAGCCAGTCTCATCACCGAGCACAACACCAGTCAGGAAATGAAGCCCCTCTGAGGAGTGGAGGAACTTTCTGCTGTGCCACGTCCTGTGGGCAGACAGATCCTGTTCCCGGTCCCAGGCCTGGGATGCTGTCAGCATCTCCAGCACCACAGGCAGACAGGTCATATATCCAGCTTCTCTCTCCTCCCTGCCCTCCTGAGCACGCCAACTGCTTACCAAGAACTACATTTTTCTAACCAAAATGGATTTCAACAAACAGTCCGTCCCCGATGCACCACAGCAAAGGAATGACTGCATGAACAGCCATACTTGTTTACTAAAGGTACTAAAGGTAAAATCTCCAGGAACTACACCACAATATTTACTTCTATTGGGCAATGGCAGCTGTAACTGTACAGGTTATCTAGGCACTCTCATCACAACCACACTTCTGCAGAAGCCAGAGGCAGAAGTTGCTACCATGTCATTCTTTTCAACATCATAGAAATGTCAGAGAAATAAAACACATTCTCCACAAGACTTCTATTATAGGCTAATCAGTTCATCTTCTAAGAAAATGTTTAGTGAAATAGTTAAAGTATGTACCTGATACCCTTTTAATTAGAAAGCCCCAACCATGTAAAATTAAGTAGAGGAAAAAAGAAACAGCCTAATAATTCACACCCTTTGGAAAAAAAAAAATCAACTCTTCAGAACAATATTACAACACTGTCCTGAAAAGTTATATAGAAGCCCCTACCTAAATGGATCAGTAATTCTCCTAAATAAGTGTATTGATAATCATTTGCAAGTTAAAGCTAGTTAAAAAAATTCACTGCACCTTATAAATCCATTCAAACTCAGCACACTTTTTTTTTTTTCTGCTAACAACAAAATTACTTCTATATTGAAAATATGAAGCTTCTAAAATTAAAACCCACAATATTCATTGATAATTAGTTATGTTTTCAGGGAAACAACTTACTTGATTGAGTTTCTGAAGTGGTCCTCAGCAGGATTTTTTACTGTGCAACTGTTCAGCAACCATAAATCTGCCTCCGCAGAGTTGTCTAGAAGACACAAAGATACAAATCTGTGTTAAGAATTACTCATCATCTCCTACTTTATATAATATATAAAAAGACTAAACTTAGCCATTATTGCTAAATTAGCTATTTAAAAAACTACTTTATATTCCACATTTAAAACACTTAAACTCTTGGAAGGGTTTTTTTATTTGTTCATTCTTCGTTGGTTTGTGTTTAAAAAAAAAAGCAAATAAAGACAAAAACAAAACACACACACAGGAACTTCCATGGTACTTTTTTTTTTTTTTTTTTTTTTTTTTTTTTTTTTTTTTATTATTTTTTTTTTTTTTTTTTTTTTTTTTTTTTTTTTATGCATAAGAAGAACAAACAGTTATCTCATGTATCAGCTGAGATGCCACTAGGTTGCAAATCACAGCAACCGAAGTTAAGAAAAAATGGTCGCTACTCACAAGAATGCATCCACCCCAGAAGATCTGGCCTACACAAAGGCAAAAACATCACCAAAATCCACAAAGGTGCTTTTCAAACAAATTAAGTGGTCAACAAAACCAGGTTTCACCAATTAAAGAAAAAAATTAAAAATCCCTGCTTCAGCTCTATTGTGAATTACTGTTACAGAGAAGACAAATCAGAATTTATAAAGCATGAAGTCAATGTAGCTAATTTGGAAAGAAACAGGCATATTTCTAGTTTAGATTACATCTTAATTATGGTATAATTATAGTTAAGCAATTTTCAGACAAAAATATTCACACAATGAATACCTGCTTCCATTCAGATAAGGATGTAATTTTCTTCAAGAACCAAACCTTTCTGAATGTTCACAACCTACTGATATCTAAATGCATTAACAGAACTGAGTTCCAGAACTATTTGCAGAAGCACGTATATAAACTCCAATCCTGTAAAACATGACCTACAGTATAGAATTACTAGCATGGTTATTTTTCTTCTGAAGTTACAGCTTTTTTCAAATAAAGGAATGAAGATAATCCATCTCAAATATTCCAGCGCTCTAGCATTCATCAGAAAGCTTGCATCAGTTTGGATAAGAAAATTTGCATCACTCTTGCTACTGTTCAGTACATCCTGAGTGTTGAAGTATTGAATGAAGTATCTTTAAATAACATAAGCCAATGAAAAATGAATAGAGTTAAAACATCATTTTTAGAATGCTTTATTTGAATTGACATCCTGCTAAAGCAGAAGGAAGCTTGCAAAGATTTGAACAGGTTTATATATGCCCTCATCATTAATGTATCCGCATTAGTGTGAATATCCTTTTCCCCTATACACATAATTATGACTTTAAGTGCTAAAACAGAAAAATATTTCCCACCTCCATCACCATCTACTCCAAAGAAACGATGCTTTATAACTAACTATGAGTCACTTAACCTAGGAAGGAGGTAAAATGAAAATAACACATCAAATAAAATGCCAAACAAACGACATACCTATATTAAATAAGAGAAAACACTCAGAAGGTTTCTAACCTTTGTTGATAGAGACTACACCATTAGCCTGGATCAAACACTAGCCTCTTCCATGACAGGGAAAGGCTACAAAGAAGTCATCAAAAATAACTTTCAGACCTTTATCTATTTTAAATATAAAGCAAATGTACCAAGATCCAGCCCTGCAAACAAGACAAAGAATCTCCCCTCCAACCCAGGCTGCATGAAAACAACATTTTTAGACTAATGAACATAATATCACCGTTAGACAGCTATAGGTAAAAAAATTGATTAGGGATGATACACAGAAAAGCAAGGAAAGGTATAGTTTCAAAAATCAGAAAAAGAGCAAACTCTTGGCCTACTTAAATCCACCAAGTATGGCAACGAATACATTTTTTAAAACAGTTTTCCAATAACACTGCCAAAACTTTGTATTTCTTATTCCTTTCAGCAGCACAAAACGTTTATAGATTCAGCTCCACACCCATAACACACCCACTCGAGAATTGGGGGGTACTATATAACAGGAGGCTGACATCGTAAGTATGTGGACAAGAGCTGCAGCAGCAGCCATACATCACGGCAGAGAGGAACAATTTCCAAGCGAGACAGACAGACAAATGCCTTTATTCAGAGAAGAGGGGCCTCTATGCAGAGAACAGCAACTCTGAGTTCGGTTTCAGTGCCGTGCCGTGGTCTCCACGTGTGAAGGAAGCAAAGCCCCCTCCTTCAAAACAGCACTGGAAGAACCAACACATTCAAGTGCAGAAAGACCTTACACACACACCAAACAGGAACCTTTCATACAGCAACTTGGATTCCAGGCTATTAATAGATTAGCTCCCTGCTTGAGAGTCTACGGGACAATAACCACAACACTTGCACATATTTTACACAGAGGAAAAAAAAAAATTAAAAAAAAAAAAATCTCCCAAGTACATTCAAATCCATTCCTCCAAGGTTTCACATTCTGCAGAACAGAGGGTGTAGAATAAAGTCTTCTGCAGAACAGAATCTTCTGAGCAGGTTCAGGAAAATATGTTTCATTAATCTACATATAAAAAAATTATTTAAGAAAAACTGAAGTGAAGCAGAAGCTTGACCTCTCTTTACAGCAATATTATTGTTTTATCATATTTAGCTGTTCTCTTCTTGTATTTATTTTTTAATATTTTTTTCTTATTAACTCTCATTCTTTCTTATACGGCTATATTTACATATTAGTTTAGATTATATATACATACACACATATAAATATTATTTATGTGTTGTAGATATTTACTAATAAGAGTTCATATGACAACCCTTCAAAATGATAGCTGAATTTTCTTAGTTTCTACTGTGATGTTCACACATAAAGGAATTACACGCACTGGTGTAGATTCACTCTGATCTGCTGTATTTTCTCAAGCAAATTTCAGTTTAAAAAAAAAATTTACACACAGGGCATTTTTGTATCAGGTTGCAGGAAAAGACACAAGTTTACAACATTGTGGGGACAAGCGGTCCTTGCCTACAGAACATCTAATGCACTGATGCTAAAGGCAAGGCCTTGATGGACATGTTGAAACAAACATGGACCAAAACACCAGATGGGAGTTGGCATGTATTAACAAGATCTTGAGGCTTCATAATTACTAAATATCAAGCAACACCGGGGGGTAAGGGTTCTTTATTCAGGGTGAGGGCATTGGAGGGACTGGCTATACTTATATATATATACACACATATATTAATCAGTGTTCTGGCATGAGTAGTCACTAGCGTTCAGTGTGTGCCCAACAACAGACTAAAACAGCTCTGACAAATAAGCTCAGGCTTCTAAGTACATGCCTGCAGGGGCAGACAGACCTGAGGTTTCTGGGTTTATATTCCAGGCAGATGGATGTCAAGTATTTAGGTCTGGATGGTAAACACCGTATGAATGTAGCACCGTCCCTACTCAAGCAGCCCATGCACCCTTTGCCACCCTCTCCAACCCCAGCCTCCACCTTGCAAGGTCACAGTGAAGCTGGGATTCATTCATTCAGCAGGCTGATGCCCACCATCCTCAGAAACCTCCATAAGGTTTAGGAGAAACCTTCAAAATTTCAGTGAAGAACAGAGGCCTGCGCTTGGGAACTCTCACAGATCTGACTGAAGAGAACAATCTAACCTTCACAGAGGACTTTCTAGCAAGTCATACACACTGTCACAGCCAAAACTGCAGCAAGAACCATAAGCACAGTGAACATCAATCACAGTAGTGAAAATGAGATACAGGTGCACATTTCTATATCCTGCAACAAACTTCTCTACTAAGGGGATTTTCTTTCTTTGACTTTTATTTTTCCATAAATTCAGCCTAATGATAGTTTTTAAATTGTGATATTTTGCTGCTGACCATTTTTTTATGAGGTTCTTAAAACAGTTTCCTATATGTTAAGAGATTTTTTTGGGAAAAAAAAAAAAAAGACATGTCAAATGAGCATTCTAGTAAGTGCTCAAAAAACACAACTCAAAAACACGGCCTTTTTGCATTGTGACATCTTTTCCATAAAAGAAAGGCTACACTGGAAGTAAACCACAAAGTCTATCATAGTCTCTGCAAAACAACATAGAGTACAAAGAAACCTAAAGGTCATGGAAACTTCTGAACACTTCACTTAATTGGGAAGCTCTGGAAAACATGAATTGGCTGCATTATGCAATACTAAGAGGGTAAAAAGGCAAGAGTCTGAAACATCAGTATACCTACAGAGGAAAACGATACTTACAATTCTTTTCTAACTAGCATTTTTGGGTTTGTTATCATCTTAAAAATCATAAATCAGCATAACTTCTTAAGAAGACTGTAGTAATACTATCGGTTGAAAAATTAAACAATTGACTTGGTTTTGCCTTGGTGTTTTAACTCGAGTCTTTTTTCTTCTTTGTTTTCAAAACTTTGTTTTCTTATGAACCCCTCCAAAACACATCTCCTTAAACCCCCCCTGCCCCGCCACAAAGCACTGAAGAAGAAAAAACAGAGATAGTGAAGCCCTAAAAGAACAGCCCTTCTTCACTTTCCTCAGCACATCACTTCTCTCAGCACTGAAACCACTACCAGATTTGCTCAGCACTGCTTGCTCAAAAAACATGACTCATAATTTGTATGACATCCTTTTAAATCCTGTACATCAATCTGTGTAACTTCAGTCTGAAAGATGATCTCTCTCTATAATCACAGAAGGCTCCCCGTGGCCTTTTCCTCCAGCTCTCCTTGTCCTGACCCTAAGTTCTCTGCGAGTTTTCCTCCTCACCCTTCCTGATTTTCTGCTCCTTCTGACTTCCTTGCACAACAGACACCCCAGTTTCTCTGTTTCCATCTGCTGTATTCTAGCCTCTGTTCTCATTTATGGACCTCTCCACCATCACTTCGTCCTTTGTATCCTCACTTCCAAAACAGCTCTGCCCCCTTCCCTTGATCCCCTGCTTCACATTTTATGTTCCAGAGCCAGACCCAGTAATACCCAAGTTATGCATGTGGAGCATGTGCTCACAACTGGATTCCATGTGAATCATCTCCGCCCAAAAGACACAAAAATCTAAGTGTGAGGACAACTCAAAACCAACCACTAAGGTCATCCAGCATCTTGACTGGAACAAAGTTACCAAACTTCTCATTTTCTTTCAACATCCCGATGTCACAGAAACCCACTCTTACACCCTGGGTTGCTGAAATTAGGTGCTGGGTAATTTAATGATTTCTTGGGCCACTGGGTGCTGAGGGACCTCAGCAAGCATTGGGAAAGAATCTCTTTCATAAATATTAGCTCATAAACGCCACGAGTCACCAGTGCAGAAGGAAGGTACATCTTCCTCGGGAGAGGTCAGGTTCAGTTATTTGTTTTTAGACAAAAGGCTTTGCTGGGCAGAGGAAAAATACAAAACCAGGTTGAGAAGAACAGGAGAGGGCAAATTTTTCTTCTTGCTTTTTACTTTCCAGACCTTACCTTGGCACACAAAACACTTAGTTACCCATGTGTTAGTTCTCAATACTTCAAATCGCATACAGTTAACTATCAACCTTCATATAACAACTTGAAGAAAAGATTCCAAACAAGTACCTTCCCTTTGTCTGCTGCCTCAACAGCAACTACAAATCAAAACCAGAAGTTAGCGTGAACTTCCAGATGGCATCGGTTTGGAATCTCAGAGCCACATTATCAGTTCCCACCTCCTAAGACCTACCACACACTTACCAATGATACAAAGCATTCAAACGCATGATGAAAGTATTAACTTCGCAGATTGAAAACAGCCTCACTTGCCTGTTATCAGGAGTATTAGGATGTAAAATTTAAAACTGTCAACTCAATTTCCATATGACTTCTGTTTTCCCATTGAATTTCTGAGATACTCTACTCATAACAAATTACTTCATCCACAATTAATGAAAACACAACAACACGGTTCATCCTGAGAACATGTTATTTAAAGCTCCACAAAGAAAGACACACTGCTTATCAAATCAGTAATACAGACAGGTCTTCATTAAAAAAATAATTCTCCCGTCATGCGCTTTACCCTAATTTAAACTGCAAATATGTAAAGTTGCTATTTTTATTCTCCATTAACATTTCCATTACTGGGCTAATTGTGCAAGTAAGCTTTTCTGTTTTTTCCTGTTCTTAAGAAATCGAGTATTTTTAGTAAATTGATTGTTGAGTGGGTAGACATCCCAACAGCAGCTACTGCTGGACTACAGACAGATTTTATAAAGCCTTCCAGACCAGGATGCTGAGGCTGCTGTCAAGGGACTTTACTTTCTGTGCAGCACCAGAACAGAGATGCACAGGGGCTGTCCACTGAAGACATCAGATGAGTAGGAACTGAGCATGTTTGAACACATAAGATCTAACTAGTTCAACTAAAGGGAGGAGGGAAAAAAATACAAACCAATAATACACTATTTACTGGATTCAAAATACTAGCTGTTAAATCCTTGCCTCTCCTCATTTCAGTATGACAGACAAGTAACTCGATTTACTTATGCATACTCTCAGGTCTGTCTGTGACTTTTTACAAAAGTAGTGTTATATTTGCAGTCACCCCTGAAAGCCCATTCCCAAATAGCAAGCGTACAGTAACACACCCCTCTCTTTACAGCTATTTAGGTGGTGGCGTACAGCTACTGGGACAAACTACTGAACTACAAGTTGGTGTCCCATTCAATCTATTCATGACCAGTAACCTTGCCTTATCTCTCTCTCCAAACAACAAACTCCTTCAAAATATAGTAAGTTTGTGGCTGGAGTTTTTCAAGGCCAGCAGAACAGCTTATCGAGTCTGCTGCTATCACTGAAACGAAAGGCAACTTTGAGGTTACTCAGGAGGTATTGTTTAACTAGGAGTTGAAAAAAATACAATAGCTGAACACTTGAATTAATGTATTTATAAATAGTACAGACAATATAATCTGAACTTCAGAGCATGCACATCCACAGAATCCTTCAGGCCTGGCACAGGTATACTGAACACAGGACACAGCAAAGGCACATAAAAGAACAAATTTTGCTTCAAAACATCAACTACAACAAATTTCACATTCCCCTTCTACTGCATGACCATCAGTAACACACAGTCTTTCTTACATTGGGATTTTGAAGAGAGTAATCCATTATCTGCCTTCCATCTCTGCTCTACACAGCACAGGCTGTAGCCCGGGTCCCAGATGATCCTTGGAGTGAGACACCTTTTTGTCCCACTTCTTACACTCCTACATCAGACTCACAGGCTACTCCAGCTGTACTCCTGCTTGGAGCAGCCCAGGGTCTGCGCTGCAGCACCCAGACACACAGAGCTGGATAGGAAGGCTTCAGCCCATCCACCCTTCACAACACCTAAGCTGCACAAAGTCATGAACAGGAGATTTAAGTATACTTTAAAGATTTACCTCATAACAGTGTCAAGAGTCCAATCAGACTATAACTTTCATTTCAACTCCTCCTACAATGTCCAGATGATCTTTTCCGCCTGTTTACCCAGCACAGACAATAGGAATTGACAGTTACTTTACTATTTTGTTCATCTTCCATCAGTAACTAAATTTTCCATGCACTAAGGCACCTAAGGATACTTGAGGTTGTAAAGATCTAGATTTACAAAGGCTAAAGCTAGAAATGTTTCTTTTTGAAAAGCAGCAGGTAATAATATCCTAAAATTGCAGTACCCATAGGGTATTTTAATAATTTCCCCGCTCAAACATTAACTTTCTTAAGTCTACAGCTGCCACCACATCTGCAGCCAATGACCACCTCATACTTCTTCCAATCAAGAAAGAGACTGACCATTTCCACATCTTATCTGCTTACTATCTCTATTGATCAGAACAAAACACATAGTTCAGTTACATCCATCTTCAACCTGGATACAGTGCCATGTGCCACAAACATTTGAATTTGTGCTAGATTTTATTCTACATTGTACAGTTCTACTTCTCTTGTCAAACAGCTCCCAGACACACACCTTAACAGAAAGGTCCCCTCTTTGTGACTGTAAATCCATGACCACGTCCTAAACAAAGCTTCTTCCAACATGACATAAGCTTATGGGCTGCCTTTTCCTCATGGCTCTTTGCTGATATCAAGTAGTCAACAGTCTCTCTGCACACAGTGTTAAACGCCAAAGGTGGAAAAGGAAACGTGAATTTTAGCTCATTCCTTCAAAATAAAGACTTCACAACTTTGAAAAGAGTGGATAACACAACTATTCCTTGTACAAAACAAGACCTTAAAACAAGAGAGGAGACATCTCACTGCTAGCTAAGAGGTAAGCTGGCAGAAATCCCAAGCAGAGCCAGGGTCTGTGCAGCACAAGATCACCTAATGCTGAGGCTCCCAAATTATCCTGCTCAGCAGGAGATGCAGGTGCCATCACATGGTGCCCCAAGGTGGACATTTCATCCTCCTCTTCAGCACAAATGTCACCTCAGTGCATTCTAACAGTCCACTGCCGCTTTCCTTTCACTGAAGACTTACGATCAGTATAAATAATTTCAATATGAAAAGTACTAATGAGCGATTTATCAAAGTCACAGGGAAAGTCCCACTACATTAGCAACAAGGTCAAGTAGCCTGTTTTAGCCAGGCTTCACTACAACAACATAGAAATAACTCCAACAACTCATTCTGATGATTAACACGCATAGAATTTGTTTTGTTGACAGAATTTGGAAAAATCCCAGCAGCTCCTCCTCTAAGTTTTAAGCCTGCTTGATCTTCCAGAAATAGCACACAGTATGATTCAGTGCTTTTTTTTCTCTTTGTACTCCCCGCACAGCTTCATAGGTAAAACACAAGAGTTATCCAAATGAGCAAATACAGACTGATTGCTCCTATCTTAGTCACTAAGTCTGAAGTCAACCATCAACAAAAGTCTTGCACAATACCATGCAACTAAAATTTCAAAACACGTTGCAAATATTAACTGATTTACCTTCAACACGCACATATTAAATATGCACCCAGCCAGACACCAATTCCTTTCCATCTTATAAATGTAGCCAAGTAGTTTCAGAGTTTCTGTAATGCGATCAAGCCACACCGGATATCTACGCAAATAAGCCAGGACCCTAGCCATGTTGTTTCTGACTGCAGGCCTACTCCTGGACACAAAGACATTGCCTAGATCCATATGCGCAAGCGGGTTTAGCCTACATAATTTACAGGCCAGATAATTAAGTTTTTTACAATAAGTTTTAAAGTGTCCCCAAAAAACAGCCCTTCAGTAACTGGGGTAGCATAGCAAATCAGCAGAAAACACTGAACATCAGAAGAAGCTGAATATTTTCTATGGGATAAGGTTAAAAACCAAACCAAACCAAAACCCAACAGATTACAATAGTTCTACAACCTCGCCATGAGTGCTCAAGTACAACTCTTGCAGATGTGTCTTAGCATCTACTGAAGTCTAACTACCGCCTTGGAAGATGACAGCTAATGTGTCAGCCCCAGAAGAAGCTCTAGTTTTCACAGGGCTCACTGAAAAAACAACTGTGTTCTCCTTTTCTGTACAACACTCTAGAAATCTCCACTTGCTTTAGGTATAGTCTCAGAAGAAAGCTTACTTATGACTCAGTAATTAAGAGGATTTTATTATGTTTAACAGGTCAAAGTTTCTAAACAACCGGTAAAACTTAAGTGAAACTGAAGATGTTGAGATTTGCAACATAAAGCAGGTATGTTTTCTAAACTATTTCTTTGGAAAAAAATCACACATTGTAATGTGTGTTAAGGTACAAAAAAACACAGTAGTCAAGCATAAGCAGCTACTTTCACATACTGACAGCAAAGCCACAGGTGAGGGAAAAATGAAAATTTTATGGTTGTCTGTACATGTCATATGATTCCATATGAATTTGCTGTAAACCAGAATAAATATTTCAGAATCAAGGACTGACTGGAATCTGCCCCGGGACGATCATTTTAATCTCCCTCAGGTGTCACGCTCTGACAAGCCTCACTTAAACAAATGTTTCTATCTGCAGAGCTAATTAAATGTTAACAGCTCCCTCACTATGTCTCTAGGGAACAAAGAAGAAAATATAAATTGAGGGTTGCTTCAGTCCTATCACGCACCCAGGTAACAACCTGCTGGGCCAGCCACAGCAGACAGAAACCAAAAGTTTTTAAAAATATGCAATGGCATCACTTTAATTACCTACTCGGTGAAGCTTCTTGCACTTCTAGCCTGTGCAAGCCACAAGTACATCCAACCAAAGGAAGCCCAATGCAGTGAAGTGGATGATTCTCAAGTACAGCAAAAATCCCACGCAAACAAGAAAGAATCTTTCCTTCATTTCAGGTGTAATATAAAACGGATCTTAGGTAACTGAATGCCTTAAATGAGACCATACATGCATAACGTTAACCTAGAGAGCAGCTTTGCTCCACATTTTCTTACTCAGTACACCTATTCCTGTTCAAGTTGCCTATGGCACTGAACTTTCTCACTCCTGTAACTTCCTAATCTCCATCCATTTTCACAAGAGCCAGGATTAGGGTTTTGCTGTAGTCTGCAAATTAAAGCTAAATTTTACTCCTGTATCTGTTTCACAATCTTTTTTCTCTAAATTCTGTCTGCATTAAGTTGTACCTAGAAGCAATTTATTGATTGCAAATGCCTTGCTTCCACTTATTTCTCCTGATACCTAATGCCACAGGGAATATGGATTTAGGTTCCATTTATCACTTTTAAGAGAGTTAAAATATATAAGCTATTTGAGCCAGATATGTCCAAACACTTATTAAATTGTAGCTTCTGGCTATTTATTGACTTTCTCAGAACTACCTTCGCACCTCATCTATTTGCTACTTTATCAGTTTTCTGAAAAGTAGGAGATATGGGCTTAAGGTACCATGCCCAGCAGCCAGATAAGCCTTTGCTGTGGTTAATTCCCAGCCATCATCCCCAGCTCAGATTATCAACAGAATTTAGTGCTTGTGAAAGATCCAGACCGAGCACAGCGGAAATTAAAGTTCACTCTTCACACACACCATACGCAGACAGATGCAGCACAGCAATCAGCAGTGCAAGCTTCTTCACAAAATCCCACCAACAGGTTTCCATCATGCTTTGCCTACAAACCTGGAAGACAAACCAACAGTTCCACCTCTCGGCCTGTTTGTCCAGAATAGGAAGGAAGCCTGTTCATGGGAGAAGAAAGCAAAGATGCACCAGGGAAAAAAAGAAAGGCTGAGCAGAAGCAGATGTGAGGACATGCATCCCAGCCCCTCCTGCCCTTTCTCCATGCCCTGGCTCCTACTGAACAGACACACCAGCCCATGCAGCTGCTATGGTAGTTATGGGCCCCTGTGCTGTCTCACTATCCATTCACTCCATTACTCCAGCATTTTACTTGCCTACACACCTGAAGTATCTAACGACATCTAACTACACAAACAGGTGAGGACAGACAAAAAAGCATGACACCAGTCACTCAAAGCAGTCCCTTAAAGAGGTTGAGTATCTACCAATACAGAGATATCCATTACAGCCTCACATATGATTTTTCCTATCCTGTCTCTCCCCAGTTTTGGTTGCAAGGTTTAACTAATATTCTTGCAAGAGTGTAAGTTTTGTTAGGCTCCTAAAAAAAAAACAAACAAAAAAAAAAACAAAAAAACCAAACAACAACAAAACATAAAGAAAAAAAACAAAACAAAACAAAACCACACCAAAAAAAACCCACACCAAAAAAAAACCACCACCACCACACCACACAGAGGATATTCTTCAATTACTAATAAGGCTGTACAGACTGAGACAAGCCTATTTTGAAACTTTCAACAGCATTTACAAATGCCAACAGTTGAAGTATACCAGTTTTGCATAGAGAATTGTGGCTTTCTGGCCCCAGAGTGGTCCGATTTCATCAAGCACAAACGAGTCAAACACTAGAGTTTGAGGCACCTTGCATGTATTATCCGACGGAGCAGCAGCTCCCCAAAATAAAAAAGCGATCATTTAGACAAACAAGAGAAGGTAGGTGTGTGTGAGGATCCATTCTCTCATCTTATTTGGAAGCAACAACAACTCAAGGTTTCAAGCACTGTCACAAGAAGCGAGGGTGACGTGTTATGGCAGAGGGAACTGCACTCTCAGAGTGCACAGTGCTGTCCAGAAGTTCTCCATTGCCTTCAAGCAAAAACCAGGAGATTTGCTGGAAGAGCCCCATAGGCCAATACCATAAGGAGTCAATTTTGGGGGGGTTGTCATCTTCTCCTCTGCCCCAGGCTCCACACTTGGAGTGTTCCGCTTTTGTCTGGGTTTACCTTTATCTTTTCTACTTTGAAGGCAAGGTAAAGAATAACAGAACATCTCCATGCCACTACACAGCTCAAAATAGCAAGGATATTCAGAAGCTATTTTTACTTTTCTGCTTTCAATAGATCAAGGATACTTCATTATCTTACTTTTAAGACTTCAAGGTCTGTAGTTATCCCCAAATTATTTTACATTTGTGTATTGTGAGGGGGATCTTCACACAAATTCCTCTTTTTCCATGTTGATGGCTAAAGTTTCATCTGGTATCTCCCATGATCAGTATCTTCCTTTGTCTATCTCATGACTTCACTGTCTTTACAGCTGTTTTCATTTAGCACATATTCTTTAATTTACCTTTTCTCAGCTTTCAAAGATGAATTTTAAAAATAGCATATTGAGTTCATACAAGTCACACAATCCACCCCACTCTGGCACGTTATCCACTCAACTGCCTGATACTGACATCACTTTTTAGAAAGCTTTTGGTGAACCCTAGTGGTAAACCTTAAGAGGAAAAAAAAAATAAAAAAGCCAAAACCCAAAAGCAAACAACATTTTTTATACTTTTAATATATATTAATATAAAAATACTTTTAATATAAAAAGGTAAAAATGTTTATGGTCATAACCACCATTTGCTAAAGGGTAATGGTCGCTTCCAGGAGGAGAAGACATAAGCTATTTGTGTCATCACACCTTTCATCTCTTCAACATTTCAGAAGGGCAAGGCCTAATAGAAATGAATAAAACATTGCTAGATACAAAGGGAAGTGGCACAGTGGCAAGAGGACACCAGAAGGTCCATAACTACATAGAAAGCCTGGACCACTTACTTCTAATTCATGAAGTTGCAGGGTATTGGTTTGTAACTAGTCTTACTTATTTCAATTGGCCTTGAAACAGTAACTCAAATAAAACAGGACAACCTACAAGTGCATTAACAGACCTCTCTGGGTGAGGAAAAATAACAAAACATCACCTGTGAATGACACCTTGTCAGGACGTGTTCAGCAAGACACAGAAATACAGGTATTGACTCAGCTTTAGGGTCATCAGCACAGCTTAGCAGTCAAGATCTCTCTAAATCAAAATCCAGGCTGGTAATTGAGCCCACAAACACAGCACGGATCACACACCCCAGAGTCCCAGCTACAAACTACATGGAACCACCAAGTTTCCCTACAAGCACAGGCGGAGCAGACAGCTCCCCAGCTTTCAAAGCACCTCATCTACCATTAACCATCAAAGCACTTAAACCCTTCCATTTAACTAAAGGTCCTGCTCTAAGCCCTTCCAGCTAAAATTAAACTCAGATGAAAGCATTCACTACTGTTCTACTTCCAAAACCAGGAAGACAAAGTCGTGAGGAGATGACAATAAGTTCACATTTCCACCTTGTCCTCATCCTCAGTCACACCAGCCCTCTGCCAACATCTATTTAAAGCTNGTTTTCATTTAGCACATATTCTTTAATTTACCTTTTCTCTGCTTTCAAAGATGAATTTTAAAAATAGCATATTGAGTTCATACAAGTCACACAATCCACCCCACTCTGGCACGTTATCCACTCAACTGCCTGATACTGACATCACTTTTTAGAAAGCTTTTGGTGAACCCTAGTGGTAAACCTTAAGAGGAAAAAAAAAATAAAAAAGCCAAAACCCAAAAGCAAACAACATTTTTTATACTTTTAATATAAATATATATATTTAATATATATTAATATAAATACACTTTTAATATAAAAAGGTAAAAATGTTTATGGTCATAACCACCATTTGCTAAAGGGTAATGGTCGCTTCCAGGAGGAGAAGACATAAGCTATTTGTGTCATCACACCTTTCATCTCTTCAACATTTCAGAAGGGCAAGGCCTAATAGAAATGAATAAAACATTGCTAGATACAAAGGGAAGTGGCACAGTGGCAAGAGGACACCAGAAGGTCCATAACTACATAGAAAGCCTGGACCACTTACTTCTAATTCATGAAGTTGCAGGGTATTGGTTTGTAACTAGTCTTACTTATTTCAATTGGCCTTGAAACAGTAACTCAAATAAAACAGGACAACCTACAAGTGCATTAACAGACCTCTCTGGGTGAGGAAAAATAACAAAACATCACCTGTGAATGACACCTTGTCAGGACGTGTTCAGCAAGACACAGAAATACAGGTATTGACTCAGCTTTAGGGTCATCAGCACAGCTTAGCAGTCAAGATCTCTCTAAATCAAAATCCAGGCTGGTAATTGAGCCCACAAACACAGCACGGATCACACACCCCAGAGTCCCAGCTACAAACTACATGGAACCACCAAGTTCCCCCACAAGCGCAGGCGGAGCAGACAGCTCCCCAGCTTTCAAAGCACCTCATCTACCATTAACCATCAAAGCACTTAAACCCTTCCATTTAACTAAAGGTCCTGCTCTAAGCCCTTCCAGCTAAAATTAAACTCAGATGAAAGCATTCACTACTGTTCTACTTCCAAAACCAGGAAGACAAAGTCGTGAGGAGATGACAATAAGTTCACATTTCCACCTTGTCCTCATCCTCAGTCACACCAGCCCTCTGCCAACATCTATTTAAAGCTCTGTTGACAGAGAATTTAGCCACCAAGGCTGCAATTCGAAGTGAAGCTCTATATACATAAGCTCAATACAGCTAAGTTCCTTTTTAATGTTTAGTATGTATAGCAATATACATAGCAGCCTGCCTACTGCTTCAATGGCCCTTCTCTTATAGAAAATAAATGATGACTGTGAAGTCACAAGTACATGTCAAATATTCAGCAGCTACTCATCTTCTAAATGCGGGGAAAAAAAGGCTGTGGCCTCATTTTCTTTTAAAGGTAAGTGCAGCAATTAACATGCTTGATGTAAAAACCAAATTTAAAATTAAATTTCTTCCAAATGCCAGAGACAAGAAACCTCACAACATCCTTTATTTTTATTTAACTCAGATTCATAAGAACAGTATCACATGAAAAACCTTTACAATTACCATAGAATTTCATCTGACAGCAAGTTCTCTTGGAGACATCAGGATGCTTTTGGACAGATCCAGTTAAGAGAACACTCCTCCCCTCCCAGCTGAGGAATCGCAGAGGCTGGAGTGAGCTGCATGCAATGTATGGACAACTGACTGATACCCACACAAAAAGAAGTGTCTGATGGTACTTTAAAATATTAACCACAGACTTCCATCAATAGATATCTAGAGTCGCTTTTGATAATTTATTTTACAAACCAAACAAACAGCATAAGCACTGACCTCCACAGCTAAAACTGATGCCATGATGGAAAGAGGGTACATTCATGTAACTGTGAGGAAGGGGCAACTGTAACAGAGAGGGAACAAAAGCACTGACAGAAAATCCAGAAAATAAAATCATTAAAAGCACTACCACCCCAGGACAAATCCAACTGTACTTTTTCCTATTTGAGAAGCACAGTATTTGTTACATTCTGGATATAATCTGTCAATGTTTCTTGTTAAAGATAACAAGCCTTTTATCACCAAAAGAAAAAAAAAAGTTTGTTTGAAATTCCCTGGTTTCCATGAAGCGTGGATTAAAAAGAGAAAAAAGATCTGTTTCCAAATTTACATTAATTGTATATTCACAAAACAGACACCACAGCACTTCATCTGTTACAGGCTTTTAGTAGCTATTAATCATCTGTGGGCCTTGCAAACACATGCAATGTATTTTCAATTAATCATCTGGCACTTAACACACAACGCTGGAAGTGGCTTTGAACAGATATATTTTGCCAAAATTTACTAGCTGTAAAACTGCAAAAGCATCCAACTGACTGCAGAGGTTCCTGTACTTGCCACTCCAAAGCTCCCTTTATCAGGTCACCCATCTAAAACCCATGTGCTTTCAGGGTCCACCACCCCACAACAACCCAACCGTGCCAGGGCTCCCACCATCTCTCGGTAAGAAAACCCACTTTCGGCTCCGAGATCATCAGCAGACTTTGAGAACTTCTAGTCCAAGCTCCATGTCCGAGACTCAGATCTTGGGAGCCCTGAGATAAGCCCCAAATGTCTGCAGCTCTGAGACTGCCCCAGACAGGTTGATCTCAGCTCTCCTGGACTCTCCAGCCAACCCATATCCCCAGCCAGCAGGTAAAGCCACCAGCTGCCCCCAAACCCAGCAGCCCTGCACAGCCTGGGACCCTCCGGGCAGCCCAGCCACCAACAGGGGGACTGGGGGGCTCTATCTGGACAATTACAGCAATTCCCAATTTCACACCAAAGCTGCCAGTCCCATGTAACTGCTAATTTCAGAATCACCCCCTAGTGTTGTTTTCTGAACAGCGATGTTGCCTTAACTTCTGTTCTACTTGCAGAGGGGAAAATTTAAAAAAAAAAATAAAAAATTACAGCTTTTGCCCCACCTGGGTTCAAATCAAGTAGGATTTTTCTTTTACCTTTCTTACAAACAGGGAATGATCTACAGCAGGTCCATTTTCACAGCACTACAAATGCTTATTTTAGTGAATTGCTATGCTTTGGTCTAAAATGAACTAAATTTTATTCGTATTCCTCCTGCTGAGCCATATATATTTGCCAGAGTCTGTATAATCCTTAAATTCTCAATCAGTGCAGGATCATTAAAATAATTACTACAGTTTCTGTATTTGATTTTTAATCTGCACACAGAGTCTGGACTCCCCAACAAATGTGATTACTTACACACACGAAGCACAATTAAATCCTTCGACCAAAGCAAACACTCAAGATAACAGACATAATGTCCTGAAAAACGTCCTACCCAAAAGCATATTAATTATTCACAAGTTAGCTCATGTAATGAAGTAGAAACAAGTTCATTCTACATCAGATAGACTGAAGAAATCAAGTTTTTGGACACTGGAAAAAAATGAAAAAAAAAAAAAAAAAAACACAAAAACCAAAAAAACTTAAACCCAAATGTTTACAGCTCCTAACAGAATCAAGATTCTTTATAACACTCTTTTTCCTGAGGAACTTGAGATCCAGCGTTACACTTACTTTCAAAAGCAGTATTCAGCACTTAGGACAAATAAATTATTAGACTCTCTTCAAAACCTTGAAGAACTTCCTCTCCTTCTGTTCCCCACTCTATTTTTACAGCATAACATATATTTAACTTTTTTCCTTAAAAAAATTATATTAAAGGTCAAGCCTTACTAAGTGTCAAAAAACAAACAGATAACTCACTTTTCTTTCACTTTCTGACACACAGCATTTTTTGAAGTCCTATCGGTAATTACTACAGATGTGCTTCTTCTGCATTTTTAAACATTATTTCCAGACACTTAATGGCTAATCAAAAGATCTAGCTGTTTGAGGAAGTTTATTGAAGGCCTCTGTTCTTTCAGACAGGCCATAACTTCAAGAAATTCTTTCAAGGCTTAAACTACTCAGAAAGTTAAGGCATGCACTAAAAAGGTACAGATCTTTCATCATTACACTCAGGCAGAAGATCTAAATTAAGTATGGGCAGTAACTGTGTGTCAAAAATACATCAAAGATGACACCAACAGCTTCTGAATTTTCACAGGGCCCCTGTTTGAAATTATGAAGGAAGAAGACTCTGCTTAAAACGATGTTTAGGAAGCACACAATAGAACCACAGAGGGGTACACTTCTTTCAACATGTTACTATCTGCAATAAAACCTGCACAAAATTNGGCCTCTGTTCTTTCAGACAGGCCATAACTTCAAGAAATTCTTTCAAGGCTTAAACTACTCAGAAAGTTAAGGCATGCACTACAAAGGTACAGATCTTTCATCATTACACTCAGGCAGAAGATCTAAATTAAGTATGGGCAGTAACTGTGTGTCAAAAATACATCAAAGATGACACCAACAGCTTCTGAATTTTCACAGGGCCCCTGTTTGAAATTATGAAGGAAGAAGACTCTGCTTAAAACGATGTTTAGGAAGCACACAATAGAACCACAGAGGGGTACACTTCTTTCAACATGTTACTATCTGCAATAAAACCTGCACAAAATTAAAGACTAGAAAAAGTGGCACTAGAATAAACAAACAAGCATGCTTACTGACCAATCCATTTGAAACAGACGATTAGTGAAACAGACAGTTAAGTGGTAGAATTTAATCTCTTAAATCCATTTACTAAAGCAAGCAAAGGCCAAGCATAATATTCCTCTTCCACTAACACACATGAGTCTTCTGTGAAGTATGAAGAGTTGAGTATTTGCTAGCGAACTGAAACCCATAAGATCTCTGTCAAATCCAACTGTTCTGCACATCACACCCTTGGTTTCACAGGAAGACTTCAGTTTCAACATACACATAAAGTGGTTTCTGTTGTACTACAGAAGCAAAAGTGATATGCACCATTAGGATGACTACATCAAATAAGAAAAATTATTACGTCTTTTTCAAGCAGGTGCATATTTAACACTAATGCCTCTGAAAACACAGTGTCTATTGTTCCTTTAAAAAGTCACTATTCATCAATGTTTACTACTTAATTTTAATAATACACTGCAAATCATATGGTACCAAAGTCTTCCAGTTGCCTTTGTTTCCCTATTTATTTGGTAACGGCATGTTCAGTGTCTTTTTACCATGCCTGAAAATATTAACAGAATTTTACTAAACAGAAGTAATCCTAGCCAAGTCAATTATTTGATATTTGTTGCCTTTATATGGAAAAAATAATAATTAATATAAGTACAAATAATCAACACGTCAGTGTGGAGGTAAACTCCAATATAAGCTGTAGGGTCATTTTAATTTGGGTTTGGTTATTTTGTTGTGGTTTTTTTGTTTTGGTTTGGTTTTTTATCCCCTCAAAGAAACTGCAACTGCATTTAAAAGAAAAATTCTAGAGGAAGTCCTTAAATCCTTCCTTATTTTTTATGCAAGTATTGCCACACCAGAGACAATCATTCATCACAGTATTGTCTTCAGTTAGTTTTGTATTATTTTCTGATGCATTAAACAATCCTGTAAAAAGACTGAAAATACATGCAGCTTACATTTTTCAGTACACTGGTTTTGTTCAAAGTGTATCCTAACATACAGCATCAAGTTTAGTGTTCCCAGCCTCCTAATATAAAGCACTACCATAAATATTTCACAGAACTACACTACAAATATATGGACAACTAGAGGAGTCCTGCAAGAAATGCATTCTCGCTGTAGTTAAGAACTAATGATGAAAAACTGAAAGTGGTAGTGTTTAAAATATGCAAGACCAACAGCGAATTTCACCTAAGGAATCAACAGATGTGTACTTGCAAAAACAGTCCTGCCATTGAGGGTGCAGTAAGAGGGACAGAAAGATCTGCAAGAAAAAGGGAAATTAATACTTTGACCACCAGACCTCTCAAAAAATTGAATAAACACAAATTAATATAAATTATATGGGTTTCAAAATGTACGAAGTACCTTAGATGGAGAAGTATTACGTGGAAGAATGGCAAGATACAGATTACTAAAAACAGAGTTTGCAGTAATTCCCTCAGGAAGCAAGTTTCTGAGAAATCTTTAAGAACTAAGGACTCTTAGCAAGCCCAAGAACCAGCAGACTCTTCCGAAACGTCCTAAAACTCTATTTCATCACCACACTGAGCTACCTAGCATCCAGTAATATTTCCAGAGATCTAAACCAGAGCTGTGTATCCAAAAGCACATCTACTTCCTCAACTACACTTGATTGTCTAATATAACAGTATCAGCCTTACCCATAAATGTTGTACAGATTATTAAGAATTCTATGGGGTATATCTTCCAAATCTACTGTTAGCACTTCAAAGGTGATTAACCATGTTGGAACCAAAATAAAAATGGGAATAGCCACCAACACTCCTTACAAAAGAAGTAGTTTAATCTGGTCGGGGTGAACACAAATGAGATCATTCATCAAGTCAGAAAGCACCCTAAAAAGATACAGCAGCCTTTAAAAATGTACAAAATATGATCAGACTAAAACCAGTGTTTAGATATTTATACCTGAAAATGAGTAATTGTCTCAGACATGATGTTAAAACCTTATTCTTATTCTCGTTGCCATTCTGTCATTTGAAATTAATATTTAAGGTGCTAGAGAGTTGCCAAGCTAGGAGTACACAGTTTGGTTGAAGAATGAACCAGCTCACAAATGTCAAGAACAGGTTGGTATTCGCTGCAGATAATCTGTCCCCTGCCCCCAAATACTTGACATTACATCAGGTTATAATACATCACAGAATATTGTGTGACAGAAGTCAAGGATACACATTACAAATCAAGTGGATATTGCTTCTGACAACACAAATGGCTTCTTGAATCCCAAACCAAATATTTGCCTTTCTGTCCCCCAACAAACAGGAGAGCCGATGGGCATAAGATAAGAAACATATCCTTAGGTTTAAATGAAAAGATTTCTAAAGTCACATATACCGAGCTTGTGTCACATAAGTGCACGCTAACTCCAGGGCAAACTGCAAAAATTAAACTCTTAGATTCAGACCAAAGCTATAATACATTGAATACTAAAATTCAAGTTGCCATTTGACAGGCAAATATTCTTCATCAATATTCTTTCTTTCTTTCTTTTCCCATAGCAATCATATACAAATAGCACATTCCTGGTTTAGACACTAATCAAAGATCCCAGGACAGGTTTAGCACACTAACAATATATCAAAACACTTGGTAGTTAGCTAAGAGCCTCTCCGCTGCCTAAGATTTTTGTAGGAAAAATACACAAATGCTTCCACATGCACCTCATTAAAAACATTGCCATTTTACTCAAACATGACAGCATTCTGCCACAGTGGACATCTAAGGGGTTAAAAGGAACCAAAACCCCTATGTCATGAAAAAAACTGGTCAGTACAGGAAACAAAAGATTGTCACTGGCTGGTTAAGTGATGTCGTAACGCACACTGCTCCAAAATAGAACAAGTGCTGCAAAATACACGCTTCAAATCAGTTGATGAAATCATGTGGGTTTTTAAAGCATACTTAAAACATCACTACAGAACGGAATAAAAAAAATCTAAGTCTGCAGTAATGGGGGAACCTAATAAAAAATACTGATCAATACTAAGACTTGAAAGGAAAAGGCACAATGGGAAGTTTTTCTGAAATAAGTAATGTTTACTTTTCGCTGTAGAATACATTTGCTGTAGGATGTTTTCAGCATGTTTGGCCTAACTATTTTCACTTTATTATAATACATGGCTAAAATATTCAGAGAAAATTGCTTTCATGACGAGCACAACCAGAGCTCAAAATGGACCGGGCCAAGTCTTGCACTGTTCTACGTAAGACTATAAATACAAGGTTGTACAGACCCCACAGCTACCATTAACCCAGCTGCTTCAGAAGCCTGAGAAGGCTGGCCACACCATTGCAGAAATCACTGGGAGCTCATTTACCACACAATAGTTGGACTAGTGTACAGTGGTTACTTTGATAGAGCATAAACAGATCTTCCAACCTCAATTCCATATTATGAAGCAATGTGTGGAAGAACCAGCACGAGAACTCGCCCCATGGTTAAACACTAGCTAAAATCACAAAGGCTTGAGATCAGCAGGAACTTCTGGAGGCCACTTGGCGCAAGCCCCTCTACTCAAGCAGGGCCACCACAGACCAGTTGGCCAGGATCATGCCCAGATGACTTTTGAACATCTCCAAGGAGGGAGACTCTACAAGCCCGCTGGGCAACCTGTGCCAGCGCTATGTTACCCTCACAGGCAAAAAGTGTTTCATGATGTTCTGACGGAACCTCTTGTGTTTCAGTCTGTGCCTGTCGCCTCTGGCCCTGTCACCAGGCACTACTGAAAAGAGCCTGGCTCTGTCCTCTTTGCACCCTCCCTTCAGGTATTTATAAACATTAACAAAATCGCCCTTGAGCCTTCTCCAGGCTGAGCAGTCCCAGCTCTCTCAGCCATTCCTCATAGCAGAAACGCTCCAGTCCCTTAACCATCTTTGTGGTCCTTTGTGGGATTCTCTCCACTATGTCCATGTCTATCTTGTACTGGGGAGCCCAGAACTGGACACAGTACTTCAGGTGAGGCCTAATGCCTAATGCAGCCCAGGTTACCATTGGCCTTCTTTGCTGCAAGGGTCCACTGCACAGCCATTCAGCCAGTTCTCAGTGCATTTCACTGCCTGCATACTTAGCCCATGCTTCATCAGCTTCTCCATGAGGATACTATAGGAGTGCCAAAAGTCTCAATGAGGTCCAGGTAGACAATATCTACCATTCTCCCCTCATCCACCAAGCTAGTCATTTAATTGTAGAAGGTTATCAGGTTGGTCAAGCATGACTTCTCCCTTGGTGAAGCCACACTGACTACTCCAATTCACCATTTCATGCCTGAAAACAGCTTCCAGGATGCTGCTCCATCACCTTCCCAGGAGTCAAGGTAAGGCTGACTGGCCTGTAGTTCCCTGGGTCCCCATTCTGGAAGACAGGAGAGACATTTGCTTTTCTCCAGCCATCGGGCAACTCTCCCAGTTGCCACAGTCTTTCAAAGATTACTGAGAGAGACCCTGCAAGGACATCAGCCAGCCCCCTCAGCACTCCTGAATGCATCCCATCAGGGCCATGGGCTTATGTACATCCAGTAATCAGTGCAGGCAGGCAGTTTGCAGCTGGGGGAATGTGGGACAACTGTTTACCAAACAGAGATTGGCTTTGGTTGTCATAGGCAATGAATTGTCCATGAAGACTGTGTCACAGATACAAGTTAGAAAGCAGATCTAGAAATAAATCAAGGAGATGATAAACCCAAGCAGAAAAGAATGGAGAGACACAAGTACATAGCCTGCTGCCATCAGAAAATCGATGTGCAGCTATGTTAGACAACAGTAAAACACTGAAGTTGAAGAAACTCATTTGGCCATAGATGAAGTTGTGCTAACGTACGCCATACATTATAAACCACATAAGAAACTCTTCATTTCAAAATTAAGTTCATTACCTATACATTAGAGGGTTATAAGCATGAGTGGTTAGAGTAATACTTAAATAATACTTTCAATTACATCTCCACAATGTAAAACAAGCCTTAAAAGCTATAGCACTGATTAAAAAATAGTTGCAATCATATACCTATAATAAAAAAGAGAACAGCTACTTAGCCTCAAGGAGAAGATGGTAAACACCACTGAAAAAAGTAAATCTCAGTCACAGGCTTCTGACTCACAGAGATAACTTATACAGAGAAAGCCTTCAAGGGTACTGTTACACTCTTCCCACAGTCTGGATGTCCAAGTTGCTCGTAAAACAGATCCCAGACAGCCCAATATTTTAAAACAAAACCAGCTACAAACACAACTCACGTTGCCCCTGCTCTTGCACCAGAGCCATCAGCCAGAAACCAGATATCCTTAAGTAGACCGAGGTGTCTGCAACGCTCACAAAGCCACGTTCAGCCACAGCAGGACACAGGAGATGATTATTTGTATCTTTTTCACTCTACAAGAGACATGAGCTGTAACACTAAAATACACAATACATGCTTGGTCTATGTGGTGAAGATGAGGTCACCTACATAATTCACTTAAAAACCGTGCTCATTTTCTCTGCCAGCAGATTTAAAATTTTACGCAGTGTGAGAGGGTAAAGGAGAGCCTGCCACATCTTCTAAAAGGTGAGACAACTTTTAATTTCCAGGACAGCATTCAGACAAGGAAGCAGTATATGGGGAAGACTGGAACGGGTCTTCCTTGTCCATCATCTTCTGTTGACACTTTGCACCACCGTAGTTCAAGAATGCCAAGATGTACCTGAGTACAGCTGGGATGTCCAGAAGCTTTAAACACAAAGCCTACAGGCACCTGAGCTGAAGAAATTTAAAGCAAAGTCTATTCCAAAGAATACCATCACTATTACAGACAGTGTTTTGTGTTTATGCTGATCCTACTGTTGTCAAATTTTGCCTTCTATGAGACCATTCAATCTGCCTCTATTTAAGGATACTGTGTAAATGCACGAATAACTGTCTCAAACTCAATAATTCCACCAAATCCATAGTATCTAACTCTTTTGGGTATGGCCCTTCTCCTATGCTCACAGAATGGAAAGGGAAGCAGCCCAGCCATGGTTACTAACAGGAGTCACTTGGAGAAATCAGTAGAAATGATGATTTTTGGTCAGCTTTCTCAGACACTGTTGCTATTATTTTAAGTACAACCAAGACAATGAAACATTTTTCAACACTTCCTCCAGATAACATCTTTTAGACGTACTCTATGTGACCAGGAACACTGCTATCCAACCACTAAAAATGGTTATCATCTGTACAAAAGTAATTCTTAACGGTGAGCAGTTAAATTTCAGACTTATTCCCAAAGCATTTTTACTACAGATATGAAACCTAATTCTGAAATCATTAACAACAACTTTTAGATACAGAAGTTAAAGAATTTAACTTGAAGGAAATGCATATTTCTTGGAGAAAATGCATATTTATCTCTCTTGAAATAAGTTTCAAAACACATTTGCCCTTCAAGTTATATCAACAGACTACTTTTTCCTGCATAATCAGATCTACTTTGAATTTCTGATGTTCATACAGTGTTGACATCAAATGATGTAATGAAAAAGTTATTATTTACTCCTGTTAATCACCTAAATAGGGATAATAAATTCACAATATTTCCATAGGAGTTACTTTCTTTGAGCTTGCTCTTATGAACTCTGAGTACGCTTTCAAAGACAAAACATGCAAACCGCAGGCAAAGCTCAGGTTTATAAGTGCAGCTTATTGTTCTGCCGAGTGCAGTGTGTTAAGCTAAAGACATAAGACGACATCACCACTGGCAGTAAATCATTGTGAAAAAACAGCAATTTCATTCATTACAGAAGCACTTCAGTCCTGTCCGAGTAGCACAATGGCAGGCCGGTTCTGGCAAACAGACATAAGTTGCAGCTAGTTAACACAGGGAACAGACTTAGGGCACAGCTTTAGCAAGCTTCCCTTTAGTAGCAGTCCGAGCTCTAGCAGCTCTCCTCTCTTTCTCTATGATCCTCTCCCTGGAACGACACAACTGTTTGAGGCTGCATGATTAGCCAGATATTAGCCAAAAACATACACCAGACAAAAAAATAACCTGTCAGTACAGAACTGACCCAAGCAGCAGGTCTGCCCTGGCCCAGCTGAGGAGGGGGGAATGGGGAACACAACAGCAGCTGCTCATGCTGGCGTCACAGCCTGCACTATGCGGTATTTAGCGACAGAAGTGTAACACCAACAAGTGACACAACTGGGACCATCTCTGAGGTTCAGGGATGAAGAACGAAGGTCTGCAGGTTCTTTTTCCTTAGCACTTGTCTGCTGCTATCCATACTGACAGAATCACAAAATCATTTATGTTGGAAGAGACCCTCAAGACCATAGAGTCCAAACATAACCTCTGGCACTAAACTGTGTCCCTAAGAACCTCATCGAGATGTCTTTTAAACACCTCCAGGGATAGTGACTGGGCAGCCTATTCCAATGCCTGACAACTCTTTCCATTAAGAATTTTTTTTTCCTAATATCCAATCTAACCCTCCCCTGGCACATCTTGAGGCTGTTTTCTCTCATCCTACCACTTGCTACTTGGGAGAAGAGACCAACCCCCTCCATGCTACAACCTCCTTTCAGGTGGTTATAGACAGTGATCAGGTCTCTCCTCAGCCTCCTTTTCTCCAGGCTGAACAGCCCCAGTTCCCTCAGCCGCTCCTCATCAGACTTGTGCTCCAGGCCCCTCACCAGCTTCATTGCCCTTCTCTGAACTCCCTCCAGCACCTCAATGTCTTTCTTGTAGCGAGAGGCCCAAAACTGAACACAGGATTCAAGGCGCGGCCTCACCAGTGAACAAGTACAGGGGAAAAAAATATTTAAATACCTACACCCAAAAATCCATTTAATATAAAGTCCTCTCATCAAGGATGTATCAGATATTAAACTGATAAGAACAGAGACTACACTTGATTCAAACACAACTTGCAGTGCAAATCAGATGTTCTGGATTTCTGAGACCACTAAATACTTCTACCTTAGATCAGGTTTTTATACCTCCATTTTACAGATGAAAAAAAGTATGAGGCAGTGCTGAAGACACATTTGATACTTAGTGGTGGCATAAAACTATAAGAATGTCAATTTTATTTCATAAATAATCAAGGGGAGGTATTGTAATTTCTGCTTTCAGAAACTGCAATAGATTTTATCTTTGCGCAGCTCCCTTGCGTTGACTCGCTCTGATCATGGAAAAAGACAAGCAGACAGAGCAGTGGAAATCACCTCCTAACACCATGAAGATGTAGATAAGGACATTAGGACCTATGAAAATGCTAAAAAAAAAAAAGTGATGGTCATCATGAATATGCTAATAGGTAAATCAGTTACTGTTTAACAAGTGTACTTGGAATTAACAAAGTAATAAAGTTACCACAACTTACAATCTACTGAAAGCAACTTCAGTTCAAAAAGTGTAACTAGTCACACACACGTTGGATTATTTTGGTGCACAGAGGTGGGAATTTTACACACATGCTGTGGAACTACAGAGCACCTCACAGTAAAACACGTTAGTGGCTACTGACAGGCCCTGAGTACAATTATTGTCAAAGACTAGAGGAATAAGTGTAGGATTTTATTAACTTTTCAAGGATTTGATTAATCTCAATTCAAGCCTGTAGATCTGAAAGAACAATGAATATTGATTATGCTTCAGAAGGAAGCCAAAATTAATATACTAGCAAATATTCTGAACACGAATGGCAATTTACTGTCAGGAACACAACAAATTGACAGCTCATGCTATCAATCATGAAAGTGGCAACAGATCAGTGCACCAAAAACACTAAGAAGCTTGTGCAAAAATGAATAAAAGAATTGAGAGGGGTGGGAAAAAAAAAAAAAAAAAAAAAAGAAGAGACAAACCAACCACACAAATGGCACAACAAATCAATCTATCCCCTGTATCTCTCTTTCTGCATCTGCTGTGAAGATTACTCTTCAAATTTAAGTCCTTTGTAGGGCACAAATGACATTAAATCTGGAAACACGCCACTCAGCACACGTACGTGTTACTGAAAGGTCCTATTGACAGAAGTACTTCACAGTCATAGTCCCCTTCTAAATCCTATGTTTGTCACAAAATGCTAAGTAGTACTAGATCATTTTTTTCAAGTGCCTTCCACCCAGTAATAGGTCACTAAAAAAAAAAAAGTTAATACACTGAATTCTGTGTAAAACTTATTTCAGCAAACAAAAAGCAAATCATATGCAAATTTCTTAACTGCAAGTATAGTGCGGAGCTAATAAGCACATGAATGCTTCACTATGCAAAATCCATGCAAATACCTGTGAAAGATTTTGACCTGGGAATATTCAATATTCAAAATGCATGCAAATATCTCTGAAAGATTTTAGCCTGGGAACACTGCCTGTCACACTACCTTTCTGTCTTTTGTGCACACTGTAATATTTTTCATATCCATAACATCTGCACTCCTGACGATATAAAACACTAACTGATTGAAGCGATTAGGCAAATTCTAAAAAATGCTTTGAGAAACATAAAGCAACAATAAAGGAGGTAATATTTATTTAGCGCAGACTGTTTGCATATGAATATAAGTTTGCGTGGGCTGGTCAGTCCGAAGCACTCAGAAAAGATGCTTCCTCCAAGAGAATGTACTAATGCTGGAACTGAGGTTTGTTAGACGGTTTGTACTGAACACATAGTTTTTCTCAAAATGAAGCACATGTAACATCCCCTCTTGAAGTCCTTGTAAACAATGTAACTTGAGTACACAGTGCAATAAGAAGTACATCACCACAGGACAGCACAGGAAAAAAATATATTCCTAAAATTCCATGCAAGCCTCAAATGAGCAGGCTTACTGTGGCACCAGGTAGCATTGCAGTTACTGAAATATCAGAGTATGAATCATTTTCTCAAGTGCAATGATTTTTAGATTAAAAAATATATAGATAGATTTAATTTATTAGGCATTTAGTATCAGAGTCCCCATATGTTAATACATATGAAAATACCAATTTGTAATTGCTTAAAACAGAAACAGTAACCGAGACTTCTTCCGTAAATATTGAAAAGGAAGGATGGAACTATCCTGAAGCAGAAGGGTTTAATGAGACTCAACATACAATAACATATTCTCACCAAAGGAGGAATAATCACCCTGTGACTAACAAAATAGTGGATTTCTTTAAACTAGCTTCCAGTAAGGAAAAACAAAACAAAAGAAAACAAAACAAAACAAAACAAAACAAAAAAAAAAAAACCAAACAAAAAACCCAAAAAAACAAAAAATACATAATATAATATAAATANTAGAATTACAGACTTCGATTTCACTAAATTGTCCTTACACTTGTCATGTCCCATTCTCATCTCCTACCTCAGAGGAATAATGCAGTTGCCTTCCAGTGTTATTAATAAGTCAGAAAATGAGAAGATATATGTTTAACATCTAAGAGAACAAAGCAGACTGAATAAAGCTTAAAATTTGTGAAGTGATGAAAACTTATAAAAAAAAAAACCTCACAGAAATATTTGAATATGAATCATTTAGACCAGTTTTTACAGATTAATCCTGAAGTCATACATTTTCTATTAAGGGTTTCTTACACATTTTGAATGCACTTCACATTTACCTTCTCCCATGACACGAGATATCTGTCATTACTGACTTCCGATTTGCCAAGATGTGCTATGCAGGCAATACGATGAACTTATAAATAACGTAGGCTGCAAGTGTATCATTGTTTTTAAAACAATGACCTACTTTTAGTCCCTGGTGTAAAGATCACAAAAGCCAGTATCAACTATAGTACTGTGAAGTTCCAGTGCCAAGGCTAATATTGGCCTCTGCAAAAGTGCACTGGACTGTAAAGTTTGAAATAAAATCTGATACCAAACTGTCCTCCTGATGGCTCAAAGGCTCTTCTGCTTTGTGTCATTCTTCACTGCATTTTGCGTAACAGTTCTTGTTAGAAGGCTGTAATTCAGCACTGTATCTCATCTTTAATGATCTCCTTCCTACAAATGCATGCCATTCCAAACGCAAATGAGCAAATTTTATTTGTTTTAAGGATGCTATAAGCACGTACTTTTGTTTGTCTGCATACCTACTGTTTGGTATTGACTAATTAAGAATACAAGTAAAGTTTTTCTTTATCATGAACACATCTGATTATCTGATGCATGTTTAAATGGTTTGGGTTTTTTGTCTGTTTGGTTTTTTGTTTGTTTTGTTGGTGGCTTGGCTTTTTTGTTCTCATTTTGTTTTTTCCCCGGCTACTAAATAGCACAAAACTTAGACATCTTTGAGTCCCAACCTCCATTCAAGAGAAATTTAAGTCATTTACTAACAAAGTTTTGAACTTCTTTCATTCTTTATTTTTGATATCCAACAGGCCCAGAAATCAATACCCTACTGGCCTTTCACACTAGTCACATAAAAGCCAGTCATGTCTCAAGAGCAAAACCTAACAGCCTTAGAGCCACCTCATCTGTATATGAATACTTCTCTTACTTGAGAAAAAGGCACGAGATATATAAAGGAAAACATGCCTGAGGGACACTGTCCTGGTTTTGTTAAAAGCAAGACCAGTTCTCTTTTAGAGATTTTTCCTTTCAGGTAAGTTCTTCTAAGTGCCTTCTAAGTAACTGCACATTTTTTTCTTGGACACTGTGCTCGCTGCTGATAAGATGACCAACAGAATGCTGAAGAAGCTTGTGTTTAGATTTATTGCTATGACAGCAAAGAATTCTCATAACATTTCATAATTGAGAGGGGCAAGTCTGATGAGGGGAGGACAGAACAGGTGACTAAAACTGACCAACTGAGTATTCCATCCCATAATCATCATACATTCTATAGAAGAGGGAGATCACGAGGGTCTCGCTCTCTTCAACCATGGCCGACATCTAGAGATCTAGTCTCCCTTCCTATCTAAAGGAGAGGGTGGGCAGAGGGTGAGGGGGTAACAGAGAGCATCTGCCACGGTTTATTGTCACTTTGCTTTAAACTTCGACAGACACTTACATCTCTGCTGGCTATTCACATCACAATAATACAACATTTGCATCTCCGTCAGCCACAGCTGCATCATCTATTGAGGAGGCTATAACGTTCTCACAAAAAAAAAGCTGGTGCGCCAAGCAAGCCTACTTTAGCCCACAGAGCGCTTTCCTCTGACAAATAAAAATAGATATACAGAGTTAAAAACAGTTGTTGGCAATGAAGTCGACAAAAAGAATAGTATATCTTGCCCTTCTCATCATGGCTGTGCTGCCCAAACCAAGCAGGCCGGTAAGATAGACCCAAGAGCCCTGTCCCGGAGCTGCCCCTCTCAGCCAGGCACAGCAGGGCAGGGGGCAAGAGCACGTTTATACTCCTGCTTAAAGGACAAATGACTCGCTAAGTCCAGTACCAGATTTTCCATTCACTTCAGCTCCTTTTACTAATACTTCACAAGAAGCTGTCGGTCAAGCCTCAAAGGAGGCTTTCTCACTATTGTATAAATCCTCCTATATTGCCCAAGACCTCCAAAACTGCAACAAATCAGTCTAGCTATGAATAACCAGGAGACTGAAATCTATGAATATGAGGAGATATTTTTATCCAGTAAACGAACTGCATTTGTGGAATGGTAAGGTAAAGAGAATAGTTTCCATTATAACAGTATGAATAGAAGCCTTTTTCTTCAGGCTGGTAACTTGCCAAGTGGAAACCATAACCCCCGTGTCTTATTAAGGATTTGGAATAAATCCAACATCTGTTATACCTTAATGTCAAAATGCAATCTCAAACCTGCACTTGAAACTTTTCAAACTTAACTATACACCCTCTCCCATGATAACTGATTTACTGAAGGTGCCATCTCACCTTCAATGCTATTTACAAAGAATAACTGATACATAAAAGCAGATTATGGGCAATAAAGCCATAAGTCAACAGGCAGCATGGACGCGTTCCCCAGCGTGTGTGCCACTGCAGTTCAAGCCAGTGTTTTAAATATGTTTGCTGCAGGCAAGGATGCAGGAACATTACTCTAGCTCGGTTTCCAATGGTAAGTCATTAAAGCACAGGAATTCTAGCAGACCTTGGAGTACAAGAACCACCTCATCGATCAGCTGGCAGAATTTCAAATTAATTTATATCGAGTCTGTACGAGCAAGTTGTTTATCTCATGGTACTGTAAGTTTAATTTCTCTTTAGTTAAAAACAACAACAAAAATCTACTTATGCTTCAAATGGTTTCATTTTCAAATTCAGCGCTAACATATTTCAAACACATCAATACTGAAGCTCAACAGGAGGTCTATCTTCCATTTGACAAAAATACAGCAACCAGAATACTTACAATTTCATTAATTTCACTTCACAAAAAAGTGAAAAAGATCCTTACAGTGTTACAAACTATACTTTTAACACTTCTAAATAGAACTTTTTCCCCCCTTTTATGTTATAATCAATAGTAAATGTTTTAAAAATTCTCACTAAATGTCACTGGAAATGTTTCAAGTTACTAATTTATTTTGAAGAAAATAAATCATTTTTCTCCATCATTCCTAACTGGAAGTACGAACCTGACTATCTCCCATTCCAATCTTACTGTTCCATTAATTTGGAACTAACAGCTTGATGAAGCTGAAAAATGGCCCAAAACACATTAAAAAACTTAAATAAACACTTCATTGAAGAGGAATGGATATTTCCCTCCTTTTACTAAAGCCTGTTTTTCTCTTCCAGCCAAGCTGCAACATTTGACATAATGGAACATTTCAGTCAGAACAAAAAATGCTAAAAATGAAATGGGTTTTTATTTAAAAAATGTTAATTGTGAACAGTAGCTTCTGACAAAACAGTATGAAGTAACATGCTGAAGTTTATGCCACCGCAGAAATAGCAGCAAAATCTGAATCATTTCAGTCTTTCAACAACAGTAGCCACAAAACATGTTACGACTTCAACACCTGCAAACATTTAATGCTATCTTTAGGATAACTCTGCTGCTTTGAAGCAGCTTTGAATATTAGATTGGTTTGAAAAGTAAGACAGCAATGATCCAAGGTTAAGCAGAGTTATGTCAAGCTACTTGCTTTCTGTTTTACTGTAGTGGAGAAGCATAACTTAGAATCAAACTTACAACTCACGTAATAAAATAAGAGCCCACTTTAAAACCTCAGTCTCAAAAGAAGTTATAACCTCTATACCAAAAATCCTTCTTTGCTAACTGTAAAACATACTTTATGCACTTAAATAGTTGTGCAGCTTTACACAGACTTTCGCAGATGCTTAATTTTCACATTTTCATGCATTAAGAATCATTGCTAACTATTTTTGGTTACCAACTAATTAATAGTTAACTTTTCATGTGTCATTTATGCAAATCTGTATTTTGGATGGAAGCCAAAGGAGGTCACAAGTGAGTATGCATGGAAAAACCTCTACTTCCTCCTCCCTTCACCTGAGCACTTCTAGGAAGAGGACCTACCCATGTGTTGCCACCATCTTTCATTCCCCAAGCTTCTAGTACACCAAGAAGTATCAACAGTCTTGTTTCGTATTAAAAACTTATTTTTAAAAAGTTTAGAAACTGTACACAACAGTAGGGTCTTTCTTCTATGTAGCACAGTCCCATTTCTCTACACTAGACCACGTGGCAGTTGGAAATTACTTCTATATCAAACATAGATTACACTTAGCTGATTCACTGCCTTAAAATTTTACTGAATAGTATTTTCATTCAAAGAGGTACAGGTACAAAGAATACAATGAAAGAGATCTGCAAACCTCTTTGTCTAGCAGACTTCGGAACCAGGCCAATGGCAATGCAAGTGTACTGTATCTTACACACAGTTACATGTTTTAGGAATAGAAAAGCCAAAAATTTTAGTCCAACACCTAGCTGTGGAATGAAGAAAGAAAAAACAGTACGGCATAAAACAGGGGCTTGTGTACAGCTTGCAAATATTAAACATTATGAAGAGCTTTAACTTCTCAACAGCCATGTGTTACATTTATGGAAGTTACAGAAACAATTGTGAAACTGTCCAACAAGTACTTAGTCTCCATGAAGAAAACACATTTTCTTACGAATTTTCACACAAGAAAACATGGTATTTTGTTACTCAATATTATTGCTCTTTGTTAAAACCCTGTGATTTGATAAAATAGGCATTTCTTTGTTCTCCAACACTGAAAGCTGAAAAAATTACAAGAATATTACCATAATAACAGTCCTTACAACTTCTTCCACATAATCTTTGGACAGTTAACTGATGGAAAAAAAAAAAAAAATCAGTGCCTGATACACCACATATTTTGTTATTTATGAACACAGAAATCTATTCCTGAATCTCTGGCCCTGAAGATACATCCAGCAATAAATTTCAGGACCCACATTTATAGCGCATACAAAAGTATTGTACAGTACATTTTAGCTTTTTGTGGTTTTATCTTAGCTTCCTGCCACAACAGTAGCAACACAATTGCATAACAAGTCATATTCCTTCCAATGTTTCTGCCACAGTACAAGGCAAAACCCTCATTTTTAAGTATTTTCTCACTGATCATTCTCTACATCAAACCACTTCATTTTCACAACTCCCTTTATTAGCCGTGTCTGTCCAATAACTCAGAAAATACTGCTCATACCACCGTTTAATAGTAGGGACTTCTTTAAATTAAAAAAGAGAGCATTCATAGGATCACAAAAGACTTAGTAATTTCTCATCAAGAGTGAGCCACATGCTCTAATAACAGAAAATAATGAAATACAATTAAACTACAAATGCAAATGACTACACACAAACCACCATACAGATGTGACTTTTTATTATTATTTTACAGGGAAGGAAAAACTAGCTTTTTAGCTTGGGTAATCCTGGTCCTTGTGATACTATCATGCAAAAAAAAAAAAAAAAANAAAAAAAAAAGAAACTTTAAAGAAGGCTTTGCTATTTTTCTTTCACCATATTTCAAAACAAAGACAGACACATTCCACAAAAACAAGCGTTTTCAGACACTTGATCGGTGCGAAGTAAACACTCCTCTTGAGCGTGCTCCTCCCTCTACGCTCTCCCAAACAATCCCATAACTTTATTCAAAGCAAGACCTGACACGTTGCCTATGCAACTTCTGTCTGAATATACTAAGGACACCATCCAACAACAACAAGAGTTGTTAAAAAAAAAATTCAAAAATGAACTTACACTCTCTTGAGAATTTATCTAAATTAAGATATTACTGCCTCCAACTAATCTCCAAGTCTTCACAGTAAGCCAATGGACCACACGTCTTTATTTTGCGCCCCCCCCGCTCCGTTTCTTCTTACTCTGCACCATGGGAAGGCAGATGATGGCATCTAAGCCACCTTCAGAGGATGACTACGTCAGTGCTCTTCTCACTGGCCACACACAAACGCAGCAGAGAGCTCTGGCAGAAACAGGGCAGCTCTGCTCGGGCAAGGCGGCAGGTCGGGTGGAAGGTGCTGAAGGCCACCGCTGGGCCACCTCGTCCATGGAAGCAGGAATTCAAGTGCTGGTCTCACAAGCCAGTTGTACGAACACGCATGGAAAAGACCCTACACGTGCACACACAGCAGCCATTCCCCTGCCTCTGAACGCTACAGCCAAGGGGACAGAGATGGAAAGTGCTGTTCCCTTACAGCACCCGCTTGGGCAGCCACCTCCTCTCTGCAGGTCATCGTAAACTCCACCTATTTATATCCCTCACTCGCTGTACATTGCATGAGAAGACACCTGCTCCACAGAAATACACCGAGGCAGACCCCGTGTTCCTGGAGAGCATCTCTAAACACATTGGGCACGAGCCTTTCCTCCAACACCAAGCCCTACAGCCCAGCAGCTGGCTGGCACAGCTGGCATGCAGGGAGGCAACTGCTCTCCTCTTACTGCTCCCTTGTATTTGGATACCTTAACTAGGAAGAGAATAAATATTTCACCCTGCTACCTCAGGGCTTATTAATCCAGAAGAAAACAAATTGAGTAAAACTCTCTTGTGCTTAGGATACCTTGCAGGATAAACCCTGCAGATAAACAGCAGCTCTGTTTAATAATAAAAAAATTGGTGAATAATAGCAAACAAAGAGCATCTACTTATGACAGAATAAACAGTGGATTTTTTTTTTAAAGGTACATGAAATGAATTATTTCAGAACTCAAATGACTTAATACAGCAAAATAAAACTGGTTCGTGACAGCCTCTGGACAGACAGTATCTCACAGTAAAGTTTGTAATGTAAACAGTTAACATTCAACATTTCTGAGAATATTAGCTATTTAGCAATGAAAACCTCTGTCCTACTCAACATAAACAAAGAAAACCCGTCTAGCCATGGAAAAACTCAGTTGTGCACATCTCAAAAAAAAAAAAAAAGGAAAAAAAAAAACCACAACACCTAGGAATATGATTTTTTTCTAATAATTGTTAGTGCATTAGGAAACTAGATTTTCAATAGTCTATTAAGATTTATTTCATTAAACCTTAGAAAATGTGTTCAAAATTCACACAACTTAAACAGCAAATGCTTTCAGAACTGGAAACTACAAGACTGAAATTCTCATTGCAACAATCATCATCTGATTTTAGAGCCATCCATTATTTAACTTTTCAAAAAACAAAGTTCAGACAACATGCACTAAAAATGAACTCTCCAAAACAGTACGTTTCCCTATGCTTCTTTGTTATTTAAGTAATGATTTTTTTCATATAAGGAAGTTAGTTTATTATACATTTATTAAAAAACCACATTTAATCCTTTGCATGGCATTGCTAAAGACAGACTCCCCACTAAGCTGCCTAAGGCATTAACCGGAAAGAAGCAAATCCTGTGGCATAATCTAAGGTTTGGTGCATAATTGATAGAAATTGTGCAATTTCAGAAGACACTTGTCATATATTATATATAAATATACAAGTAAAAGCTCTAAAATGGAAGCCTGCCCTCTTAAACACCGCTCAGCTCCCACAAAAACTGACAATCCCAGGAAGATCTCAAAGCCCAACCTACCAGTGCAGATTGCAATAACACTGGGTTTGAGTGAATCTTCTGTTTAGGTTTTTGTTTGTTCTAAATCTGAGCTTATACTACACAGAAGAAAAACATGAGGCAGAGGTCTTCAAGAGTCAGAAATAAAAGTCTGAAAGATATGTGTACAACTTATCTTTCAAGAAATGCTTAAATAGATCCTTGTAAGCTTAGCTTTATGCAATCTATAGCTTCATGGTCAAAAGAAATCCCATCATCAGACCACAGAAGTCTTTTTTTTTTTTTCCCTGCCCTTTATTTATCATTCAGGCAGACTGAGAAAGAAAGAACACATTTTATTACAGTTGTCCCCACCTCTGCCTTCCCAGCATGGCTGGTAGGCTGGGGGAGTCCAAGTCGATGTCCAAAAACTCAGTGAGGCTTTTGTGTGCCGGCCTTAGAAGCTCAGCTGAGGGTACGAAGGGTTATAGATGGTGAGACTGGATGTGTCTGGTGGATGTTAACCAAGCAGTTGTGACACTGCAAGGGCCCTGTGGCAAGGTGAGCATGCAGGAGGTGCAAGTCTTTCACGCTGTGTCACGCATCACAACATTCTGTCTGGTACTGTCGTTAATACTTGTTTACTACTTTCTAATTTCAAGTTATACAATTGATTTTCAGAAGACACTCGCATGTCATCTGTCTTTAAAACAAGGTGCTGAATAATCTAGTTAAAAGGGCTGGGAGGGAATTCACGCAGACAGTAACTGACTTCTCCCTCACTGATGATGTGCTGTCAAATACTTAAAGCACTTTTAAATCATTATGCAAGCACTTTTCAGAATTAAATTACAAGCGTGACATATGGCATGAAATGAAGGATCCAGACCACAATGCTGTCATTACTGTTAAAATCCTGTATCATTCAAAATGTGAACAAAGGAGTTATGCCACAGCTTTTAAGAAGCGGCACATTCTGAAACAGTAGCATTTAAAGTTATGCTTTTGGTATCATGCAGTTCACAGTTTAAGTGAAGTTCTTGTGCACCGGTGGGACTGCGCTGGTGCAAGAGCTGGTGATGCTGGCAGCACTGAGGCACTCCAAGGTACATAAACCCGGCACCAGATCCTGCTCCATGGGAGTGTAACTACCTGAAACACCTATTCTGGCACTCAGAAATGACAACGCTATAGTTGCTCTGTGCATATCACCAACTATAAATAGCATATATACCTTTAACAGTTTACAAAATGGTAAAGCATTTTATTTTGTCTTCAAATGGGTAAGTATATTCATATAACAACACTACATTATCTTTCCATTGAATCGTGTGTGCGTAAAAGAAGTGGTTCAAGTGTGGCAGAAAAAAAACAACAACAACAAAAACCAACCAACTAAGCAAAAACACCAAAATCCATATTATGCAATTCATTCTCAGACCTCTTCCCATCCCAAGTGCGCTGTTCCTTTTTCTTTCTCCCCTCCAGGAGCTTCTGCCACATGAAAACAGCCCGTACTGCCCCGCTTAAAGAAAGAACTCTTCCATTCCCTAGGCACAGCCACCTTCTTCCCCTCACCAGCTCCTGTCCCCCAAGTCAGATTTGTGCCGCTGCCCACACGATCTCCCACGGAAGGCTCCCACAGACAGTCTGCTCAAACTGACAGCCAGAACAGAGCTGCCCCATTTTCAGCTGCAAACAGCAACTACTAAACTCACGCTCCCATTCCCACAGAAACAGTAAACATTTAAAAAGAAAAACCCTTCTTCACCATTTGTTTTTACCCGTAAAATAAAAACTTCTAGTCAAACATTGCTAAATTTTAGTTTAGGAAACTATCCATTGTGGTAGACCGTGAATAAAAGATTAATCACGTTCTCTATACTGCTGTTTAATTAAGACAAGGATCAGACAAATTGTCTTCCAGACACTGAGCAATGTATTCTAAAGCTCTTCTATATTTTCAAGCAAATGGGAGAAGCTACTTTGAGCCTTAAAAGGAACAGCAAAACTGCTTCTGTGTGTTTCAAGTCAAGACCACGGGACCTTATGTGCCCTGTTGATCGATCTACCTCACAGAACACAGAGACCTATATTCTAGAACAAAAATAGGTTTCCCAGGTACTTTCTTTGTATGCTAAGAAGGCTGAAGATAACAAGACCAATGGTTAAAAATAAGCACTGTGTCCTAGCTTTTTGGGGGCTGATACCCATGAACAGTTTGATAACTGTTACTCTTTTAAAACTGGTCTATCTATAAACGCTTGTTTAGCCTGTCTTAAAAAAAACAATGAATAATATTTTGTGATATCTTTCAAACACCAATTTTTAAAGCCAGCACAAATAAAGGATGACTTGAAAGAGGAAAAAATACTAATAAAAGGAGCCATCCTAAAGATAATTTCTCCATCAGTCCACATTCCTCTCTATTCATACACCACTCCACCACTCAAGTCAGGCAAGGACACGAGGTCTTTTCACGCACACATGATTCAGCTTTAAGACAACTTACATTGTCAGAATATTCCAGGTATACAGCAGGTTGACAGACACCATTCATTTGGAAATTACTTTAAATGGAAACAAAATTAATCAGTTGTAACAGCAAAAACTACACTTCAAATTTTAATTAGGTTTATTAGTTGAAGCAGCAAATCGCAGAACAACTGAAGAAACTGTGGAAAAGAGAAAACAAAAAGCTGAACTCAACACTGAAACTACTCAAAGGTCTCCAGCACATTAAATAATGCCTGGAAAAGTTAACTTTATTGCTTCAAGTGAGGAAGAGCATAGAGAAGCTTGAGTGCAGGTTTCAGCTAATACATTAGCTTCCAATACTTTGTTTCAAAATATGAAAAGAATACAACATAACTAAGATGTTTTTAAGAAGAAACAAGCATCTAACATATGCTACTGCAGGTAAACAGACTTTCAAACCCACTACAAAAGCTTAAGAGTCCATAGCAGATCAGATTGAAAAAGAAAATATCTGCATCTGACCCGCTACATTCTCCTCTGGCACTTAATGTTTTAATGCAGCAGAGCAGGGAGAAGGACGGGTTCAAAATACTGTTCTATCTATATGAAACAGAATCCGTTGTTTCATATTACATCGAATCTCAAGCAAATAATAAGAAAATACTAAGTGAAGATGAAGTTATAGCAAAAGAAAGTGTTAAGAAACACGCAGTAGATTACACAGGCACCACCTGTAAAATAACTCCATAGTTAATTCAGCTTGTAAATGCTTTTTATCACTCAATCTAATTGTGTAAGAATTATTAAATTATCATTAATTAAAACATCAATTTATTCATATGTATGCACATGCAGTTAAGCAGAATCTCATTAATTTAAAGCATTTATATTTCTAATATCCTAAGGAGGATACCAGATGTTTGCTGATAAGGAAGAATATGCTAAATTAGCATTTTAAACAAAATGTAGAAATACATCCACATAATTTATCTTGTTCATATGACGAAGAGGTACCCACTTAAGTTCTCTGGGTCACATTTTCTGCACTTGATCTAACCTTACTCTTTTTACATGGATAAGACCAGCAGTGAGCTTTTTCCTACACATCTCTACAACAAAGACAAGCTCTTTATATCTTCTTCTTGCAACATCCAAGAGGAGCTAGCAAACCCTACCACCTAGCAAGTATCCCATTAATTCCAGTCAAAGTCCTGTGCGAGGAACCTTACACAAGAAACTCTTTCAGCAAAGTACAGCATTCCACCAAAATCAGAGTGGTTAAGAGTATAACTAAGCCCTGACAATAAAAAGTGAAGGTGCCTACACAAAGAAGGAAAAAGGCTGTTGGGAAAAGATGAAAATATTCACAAATTGAGAACAGTATAAATAGAAACATCAATTGGTTTAATAAAGAGAAGGTGTTGCATTCAGAGTCTTGAACGTTTATTTTTAAGAAGCACTTTATGCTCAGTTTGAGCTCTTTCTTGTCCCTCAATAATATTTCACACATAATCAATCTTTGAGCCTGAACACAAAGAATAAAAAAAAAATTGAAGGAACTCTTCCTCATTTCTAAAGTTTTGACCATAGTTTCCATTAATGGTAACACAACTACATTTCCCCTTACTAGTACTGGGACTTGGGCAATTTCTTTAAAAAAAAAGAAAAGTGATAAAGACAGCTGCACTAGGCTAGTACAGAACTCACCTGTGTAAGAACTACCCAAAAATGAGGTGATGTGAATTTCTCCTCTACTTTCTCCCATTTCCCACAAGAAAATCTTCTGCCTTTCTCCACAAGAGAAGTAAAGACACGTTGTCAAACCCCAGTAACCTGAGTGCAGACCCACAGACAGAAAAACAACACAGATACAAACACCAAACAAAACTTTGGGAAGAAGCTAACCAGAAGACAGCCAGCCATGAACTCAGCTGGCTTCATATAACAAGAAAAGAAGTCTTTTTTTCCCCCTCCCCAACATCTTCCTCCTTCTTATTAAGGATAGCTTCTGAACCTTATAGGTTTTTCTAGACTCAAGAGTGGCTGAGGTGGTAAGGGACCCCTGGAGATCATCTAGTCCAACCACCACCCTCAAAGTAGGGGCAACTAGAGCAGGTTGCTCAGGACTATGGCCAGTTGGGTTGTGAATATCTTCAAGGATGGAGACTCCACACCTCAACAGACATGTTACAGCATCTGATGAATCGCCTGTAAAAAAAAAAAGTCTTTTTGTATGTTTAAACAGAATTTCTTGTATTTCAATTTGTGCCCACTGCCTCTCATCCTGTCACCAAGCACCATGGAGAAGAGTTAGACATAAATCTTATCATATACTGACAATATTTACTTGCATGTGCAGCAGGGAAATCAGTCAGCCCAGCACAGAAACGTCTGCAATCATTCAGAGAAAGCAGCATATATATTTTAAACAGGGCTATTATAAACCTGCTGCCAGATCCCAAAGTTAGGAAAATATTACATCTATACTGTTACTGGCTCACTAATAACCAATACAAATATTCACATCTTTTATAGTCACCAGAAAGTAAACTGACCCATGGGTCAGCCATGCTCAAACTTTTTTTTAATTAATTTGACAATTCCCTTATTTTCCATAAAGGTCTGAGAGTCCCTGCCTCTACTTTCTCTTCCCACATACAGATCCCAGCTTCCAGTCCATTCCACACCTCTGCACCTTAAACTCCACGCACCAACCCTTTCACAGAGAGCAACAGTTCATAGTAACCATTCCTGCCCAAAGGAGTAACACCACGTACCTATTGGCCAACATCCACCCACGCTAACTCTCCCCAAATGCAGCGTATCACATTCCAGTAGTTTGCAAGGCGAAGGTATTGGCACCTCTTCGGTTCCCACACGTCACCTCTGACTGAAAGGAATCATTACCTTCCCCATATAGCTACTAGGGAGGAGAGTTCGTGTGATGGAAAGGGAGACAGTCCTGGACAAGTAGCAGGCAGCTTGTCATCCTCTCTTTCCCTCAGAACATTACGAGCTATCTTCCCAAAGAGGTTTGCCCCTAGTAGCTGTTAGAGACGGCTGCAGGAATCTTAGTAGCAAAAGCCTCATAACATTAACCAAAAAAAAATGCCAAGTTGTGCATATATTTCCTCAAAGCCACTATTGTAAGTATCCAGAAACTCACTGGTGAACAGTTTATTTTTAACACAACACCCCCTGCCATTTTCCAGTACTCTAGTCACCGCAGAAGAAAACACAGTGACCCCAATACCGAAATTTAAACTGGAACTAGCTACTTTTAGGGGGCTTTAGTACGGAATGTCTGTCTGAGCCCACACAGCTCTAAGGTTCTTCGGTACAGGCAGCACGCTCTGCACTGCAGGTGGACTGGCAGCCAGGCGCACACCCACACCCCGCTCTGCTGGAACCAGCACCCCAGCTCTGACTCCAACAAGAGGCTCCAAAACCCTCCCCCTGCCGCCACACACACACTTCCACAGGCAATCTGTTTCTATTTCACCTCTGCACGGGTCCGAGATGTACGTGTCAAATTAAGTTCTGCTAGAGACACCTGTGGCCAGGTGAGTAGTCAGCACTTTTCTCCAATAGTTTATATCCATATGGGCGCATTTATTGTGCCAGGCGACCACCTGGCTATTTCCTCCCCAAAAATCAAACATTGAATATCTATGCCAGTCATTCTTCAAATCTTTATCTGGTTTTGCTGATTAAGCACTAATTGAAACAGCCAGTGAAGGTTTCTAAAACACGAAAAAAGTGTCAGTATTACATAAATCCATTACAGCTCATGCGTATTTTGTTTGTAGAAGTTCCAATAAATCAGAAGAAAGCTACAGAAGTTAGTCCAAAGGCAAACTCATTCTAATAAACTGCATCTGGAGCTTCAGATTAAATACATTGCTCCCTTGCTTGACAGACTTTAAGTCCCCCGACTTTCTAAGGTTGTTATCAACCCAAATCCAAATCGTACATATGCCTCCCTGAGCAGGGCCTGCCTTTTTTTGTGGTACCTCTGTTTACACAGCTTATCCCTTATCACACTGACAACACTGGGAACCACAGCAGATGGTCCCCTCAGACACAACTCTAACAGGTTCTCTCCACTCCCCCATTCCACTTTTTTTTTTGTGCAAACAACTGATAAGGAAGGCTGCTGCAATGATTTACTGATATCTGAAGTTGAAAATTGACAATACGCAAACGGCTTTTGTTTCCCACCCTCCCTCCTGTGAACTGCTTAACCTCTTAACTACTAAGCAACACAGATAAAGAGTATTAATAATTGTACAAACCATACAGTCTGTCGGATTAGCATTTCAAACACAAGCAGTATTGGTTAATGTAAAGATCATTACTCCCTTTAAAAGTTATGCCAGTTACAGCAACCAGCCTCCTACTACCAAAGCAGAAAACATGAGGTGGCCTCCTTTACTATTAAAAATACAGCCTCACTGCTTTGGGAAATGCCTTTAAATTACATGCAAAACCATTTCCAACAGGCTACTGAAAACAGACTCAAGCAGAATTCAGAATACAGACTGGACATTGCATATGTAAATAAACATTTAATTTCACGTAACAACCCAGACCAACCTCAAGCTCAGTTACAAAAAAAAAAAAAAAAATCAAAATGCTCTGAACATTGCTATTAGAAAGACAGAAAGATGCTTAAAACCAAATTCCACGTGAATTCTATTAAGCAAGTCAGGCTCTTACTACTGGAGAGCATGAATTTGCAAAACTGCAATACCAAAATGTTGCAAAAACCTAGAAGCTGGCAAAAGCATCCCAACTAACCACCCATGAAGAAGCATGTGCAAGTAGACAGTAATGAATCAGACAGACCCAGAGGGCTTTCTTAAATGTAGGTCATGCCTGTCGGACCATAGCAAAAGGCACAGTAACATTTGCTGAAGAGAATCCCAAGTTATTATTGCACACAAAAATTTACTCTGTAGGCAAACACTAACAGTTACATATTTGTGATGATCACTGCCTGATGCTTAAAAGGAACAGGAATGAAAAGCTGCACCAAAGATAGCTGTATTGAATTTAAAAATAAGAGACATAAAACATTCCTTACTAACACGTCACAGCTTACACACTTTTCTCTTCATAAAGCTGTCTCACAGAAGAAAAATTTCTGTTTAAATGTGATGTTTGTTTTACACCAGAGGCTGGCAGAGGAAAAGTAGGCACAAAAGGTGGTTTAGAAACAGTAATTTCTGCTGATTTATGCCATATTAAGTTGAAGACTTGAATTACCTAATTACTGAGATGAGGAATAGTTAAAACCTTGAGTATTATTACTCCAGATATCTGCAGTGTTCTCTTTCCTTGATTCATGTTTTCAGTCTGTGATTCTGGTATTTTTTTTGTTAGAACAAAAATCCCATAGAAAAAGGCTGTCTAGTAATTTAAGAACTGGATACAGATAGAAGAACATGAAACAGCGTAACAGAAGAACTCGTACGAATAGGTTGAACCTTGGCTGTTGAGGTTTTTTAATTGTTATTTTAATAATTATTTTATTATTACTAATGTAATTATAATATTAATTTAATACTATTACTTACAAAAGTAACATAGCAAAAGACTGTAAAATTTTAAGAAAAACTAGTGACAGACAAGAGGGTCAGCAGATCAGAAATGCAGATAGCTTTTCACCTGAAGACATGAAAATTACATGGTTAAAAATAAGTATTTCAAAACGTAATACAATGGAAAAGACACTAGCCAAAAATACTTGGCTCTACAATCACACACATGCATATCCTGATGTAAAAATCAGGGAGACAAATCAGTATTTCTTTCTTTCTAGGGGCAGGTAAGAAGAGAAAAACTGAAGAATCTCTTTTTGCCATGCAGATGGCTTAAAAACGAGATTCGCAGTCAAAAATGAAACAAGCAAAAGTGCTGTAAGATTCACCACAGCTGAGTCTTTCTGGAAGGAAGGTATCAGATGAACCCACAAACACTTTAAACAGGACACAGTAAGAGACTGGAATAGATCATTTAATAATAAATCTGCATACTCAAGAAAATCCGTGATTAGACACAGTAAAACATGAATTCAAAGTAGCAAGTTATCTAATGAAGGAAAGATTAAGAAGTATGAGAAATCTATTTGCTCATTCTTTGATTACCAACAGTCATCAATCACAAGTTCAAAAGAAGAAAAAAAAAAAAAAGATTCTTTACTGGTCAACAGCTAAATGCCCCATTCAGAGCTCAGTTACTACAGGTTATCAGTGTTCATGTTTCTTTCTGTGAATCTGTGAAGATAACACCAACAAAAACCAGTATTAGGATAATGCCTCTTTCAGATTCAAACACAATCCACATGCGAATGCAGTTACACCACCAGAAACATTTTTATATTCATTTAAAATTCTGTCTAGATTAGGGTGTTTTTTGGGGGATGGAGTGGTCTTTTTTTGACTTCTACAAATTTATGTCCTGGATAACTTTCAAATTTAAAATCACTGTCCACTTACCTGAACTACTTAGAGCTGAACACAGCTCTACAGGTAATAACTTTGGGCCTAGGTTCATTATAGTCTCAACATGAGAAATAAGATAGATGACGTACCAATAGGCTTTTCAGTCTTATAATCAGCAAACATGACCTCCATTAATCATTAGGGTTATTTATTAATTTTTAACAAACAAAAGAAAAATCACTGGGAAGATTTTCCATTATCCCATTATCGAAAAAAGTAATTGACACAGTTCTGTATCAAAAGTATTTATCACTTAACTTTCTTGCCAATAATCGTCATTACTGCAGACACATGTATGAATTTCAGTATTGCAACATTTGAAAGTTCTTCGTCCTGACTGAGCAGCACTTCAGGACCTGAACTTTACTTGACTTAGAGTCAAAAAAGAATAAGTATTAAAATGTTAGTGCTATTAGAGCTGCAACTGTCTGTAGGAGTGTGCTCTATTTTAAACATACAAGTCAAAAATCATTTTGATGTAGTGTGATCAGGGCTGGACTGAATGGCAGGGTTTAGACTCATTATCTTCCTCTGGAAGCTTTAAGAATACATAGCCTAAATTAAGGGAGGGAGTATTGTGGTCACAATTAAATCTCCGAAAGGTCATGATGCTGTTCATCGGAAAACATTTTTCTGAGATAGAAGAGCAGTTTTTTGGCTGACCACAAAATGAACAATGACAGACCTTCCTGTAACAAAATAATAATTTCTAAGTCTAATTGCACATGTATACTCAAGTAGAAAAAACAAAGGTGAAATAATTGTTCAAGACACATGAAAAACCACACAGTGCACACTGAACCTTATAACTGAAGTGTTTTAAAGGCTTTTAATAAATACTGTTCATGAATAGGAGGAAAACAAGTCAGCATAATTAACTTATCTATTAACATCACTAATTTTACCTGTACATGCTGTAAATAAAGAATTTTTAAAAGCGCTAAGCATTTCTACTTAAACTAGTCTGAAGATACTTACAAATGCACACTCTGGCTGAAGTTCAAGCATTCAGATTTTAAACATTAATTTACTTTGACTATGTGCATGTCAAAATGAAAGATTGCTGTCTGGATCCAGATATGCAGTATTAATACTTGAACACGTGCATTCATTTCAGGTCAGCAGACGTTCCAACTCCACTTCAGCAGGTGGTAGGAGCAGCACGCTAATTAAAATCTATAGTAAAAAGTTCACTATGGGCTAACAGCTCCCATACAGAAATATCGCTGCAACCTAGGCACGTAGACCACCTTGACTCAAGTCTGAAGAAAACTGAACTGCCCCTCACATAAAGCACCAGTTACGTCCCTTTCTGAACAAGAACTACTTTTTCATCCTACCCCCAGATTTTTCAAGGCAGCCCACCAAAGTTTCCATGACCTAGACTTAGATACTAAGAAAGGTGCCAGCTTACTTCTCCAAAATAATCTCACATTTAGATATTAAAGTAATGAAAAAAGTTAGGCTAGGTTCATTCCCTATTAGATTTTTGCCCCTGGTCACTTCAGAAACTGAGTGCCTTTCGTAAGTGATACATTTGAGAACAGTGTAAACAAAGTCAAGGTAGTCTCAGCCCAGATTACCTGATAAGATAGTGATTTAGTCACAGTTTTACAGTAAACAAGAACTTGTGTGTGGTTTCGTTTTAATTCAACATTTTTATATAACAGTTTCAAGAGCAGGCTTTTTCATTTGTAGTCAATATGTACTAGACTGAAGCTCAGAAATAACCTGACACTTTACAGTGCAAAAAGTGCTTCAGGCCACAGCATTTCTTAGAAAACAACAGACAGCAGGAGCTATCTGTACCACCACACAGACGTACAGTCCACCTACAGGCCTCAGGCCTAGTACCTCATTCCTGCTGCTCAATGAGATGATGTGACCACCAGGCTGACTGCAAGCAAAAGCCTGAACTTTATGGCAAGTGAGTTGCATAGGGAAATACTCAAGAACCCCAAAAGGCAACATCTAAAACTCACTTTTCAACAGTGACTGTATTTTGTTCTTCAAGTGCAACTGATAATTGCATTAAATGCATTCCAAGAAAACAGTGATATTGGTCTTTAAACTCAGGAGACAAAGACAAATACGTCCTTTTTCTTCTTCAGATTTGAAAAAGGCCAGGGATAATGAACAGCAAGAACAGATTAGTAGTAGTAGTAGTATTCTCATAGAGGCACTAAACTTCACCACAAGGAACATCAAGGTGATGACACCTCAAAAAATATTCTCTCTCCATATTCCAGAAACCACCTGCACTCATACTGAGGCCCCAGGAAGGGAAATTTAAAGTGTGGCCTGATCCCTTCTCTCTTGAAAACCACCCACAGCATACACTCTTAGACCTCTTTCACCCTTTTACAAGATCAGATTAAACTGATGCACATTCTACCCAAGCACAAACATAAAGAATGTTACATCCCACACAGAATTTATTTTATTTAGTGAGCATACTGTGCGTATGTGGCACAAGTTTGAATTGCACATGCTCACCAAACAGTATTGGATGGCACCTTAATAACAGATGCTGCTTTAGAATTGGAAATTCAAATATTATACACAAAGAGAAATGACACCTGAGTTTAAGCTTTTCCTACAATAGCTGTTCATTTTAGATGCCTGTAAAGATTTCAGCACACAGAGAAATTAATCTTTGCAAGCGTAAGCATAAGTAAACAAGCATTTTGCTTCCTTAGGTTCAATATCTTGTTCTTCTCATTTGTGGTACTACACCATTATACTTCATTTTAACTAATCCAGCTCAGATACTCACGTTTGTCTACTGCAATGCTAAAAACATATCTAAGTATATTCGACCTGCTTCTTTCTCCTAGTAATGTATAATCTTAGCATGCACTTCTATTTTAAATCATTTTGGTTCCTAGTGAGAAACATCCAATGCAAAACAGCAAGAAAATCTAACTGCAATGGTTATTAACACATGTCGCATCAAACTTTGGTTACAAACCAGCACATTTATCATGTCTATTATTTTACAGTACAAAAGCATCCTGTCAATATACCTTCTAACATACAGGAATCTCATTAAGAATATTTAAAATTCATCATATTAGTGAAAAATTTTAATAGGTTGGTGTTTTTTTTTCACAAGACACAAAAAGAAAGCATTTGTGAATTTTAAAATCCTGGATTGAATTCAGTGAAACAGAGCACCAGCTTACAAGAGATACATGTTCACAACACCATAGCACAGCATCACGGGATATGAGATTGGTGTCTTCTCACCATGCATTTCTTGAAACTTTTTAGTTTGGGGTTTTGGTTTCTTGGGGGTTTGTTTTGTTTTGGCGGTTGTTTTTTTTGGTTTGGGTTTTTTTTGGGGGGGGGGGGTTAGGTGCTGTTTGTTTGGGGTTTCTGCTGTTCTATTTTTTTGGTGATGGCTCTTTGGGGGGTGGTTTTGTTGTTTTTTAGGTTTTTCTGTCGTTTGTTTTGTCTGGGTTTTTTTTTTGTTCTTGTTGTTTGGTTGGTGTTTTGGTGGGGGTTTTTTGGTGTTTTTTTGTTTGTTTTGGTTTTTTAGCATATAGGATACTACTCAATGTATAAATATTTTTACCAAACTGGACTGAATCTGCGCCTTTCCAGACAAAGATAGTATTTTAACAGCAGCTGGCAAGACAGACCAATAATTAGTTAGTATCTATTACCAGAAGCACGGACAACTCTACAGCAACAAAGTTCATAGGATGCGTCAACTGTGTATCTGCTTCTCTGCTTCAATGGTGACCTACGGATCCTAAGATAGAATTATCACACAAGGCATGTCAGAAATGCACAGCAATTACGCTTGCTAAAATAGAACTGGATCAAGAACCATTTTTACCAACTAATTCATGGTTAGCTAAGTACACTGCAGAAGCACTGAACTTGAAACAAAATCCCTTCTAACAAATACAGTCTCAACTAATGAGAAATACAAAACTTGAAAGTTCGGCTGAACTTGAAATTTATTGTTAGCCTGAGCACGTGTCTTTCTACTGTAACTTATTAACGTACTTCACATGCTCAGCCATACTCACAAAAACCCTGAAGAACTCTAATGCTGAATAAACACTGAAGGGATTTATGCAATCTGAGGGAAGAGTAAAAAAAAAAAAAAAAAAAAAGAAAATAATTAAAAAAAAAAAACGACATGGCCTTACTGCATTAGTAACTAGGGTGGAAAGAATGAAGGTATTCATAGCAATGAGACTGTACCTTTCTTAGGTGTCTGAGTTAGGAGCAGAACTCCCTGTATAATCAAAGGAAAATAAGTCTGAACTATTGAACTCCTTACCTGAGAGGGTGCTTCAGGAAAGCCCATCACTTTTCACTTAGCTAATTAGACTTAACTTAGTAACCCAAACTAAAGATGTATGGTTAAGACACTTTTTGAACACCTATTTGGCTAAATATTTCACCATTCCCTAGGTAGTCCTTTGCTTATCATCACTTTGATGTGGCAGCTAAAACATCTCTTTAAAAAGGGACGGAAAGTCCCATCGTAACAGTTGTTTGGTTGAGTTTTTTTGCCAAAGAAGTCTCTTCATTGTTTATGCCAGAATGACACTTTAAAAGACACTGTTCTTTTTTCCAAGGGATAACTAGGAAAACATTTGTGAAACAATGCTAGAGAAAGTGATGCCAAAAATCAGCCAACTCTAGAGGTTAAAAAAAAAATTACCATATAGAAAGATGTCCAAGCAGTTTCATTTAAAACACATATTAAATCCAACTCATTCATCAGGCTTTAAATCTTCCATCTTAGGAATCAGTTTATTGAGAATATGGTTTGCAACATAGATGGCACATGTGTTTTCAATAATGAAATGTGTCTAAAGTAATTGGGTACAACTTAGTATCAAATACCACACAGTTTGTTTCTGAAGTCACACATGCCTTGATGTTAGCAAGATATTAACTAGTTCCACGCTTTCTATACATTGAAGTGTATTCTTGACTTAGTTCCTAGTACCTGAATAGGTGGTAACAGAAATGGAATTGCTTTTACAAAAAGCTAGACTATGTTAATGAAAAGGAAAAAATACACCTATGAAAGCTTAAAGTTTTACATGAGTGAGCTGCTGATTAGCAGGCACTTCTCAGTGCCTTGGATCTCACAAAAACAACATACCCAACCCTAGTTCACATGAGTTTTCAACTTTTTTTTTCCCTGAAGCTTAGAAAAATGTTTCTGGTTTGTATTAATTTTCCTTCTTTGAGTGTCCACTAACAGCAAGGATAAGAAAGGCAGACCCTTTAAATCACAAATAGCTTCTTGCATAACAATTTGTTTACAGGCCTAGAAAAAGAGTCCTTCAATAGGTTGTTCTGTTGAAGGAATAAGAACCTATAAATCAGTTCATACAAAAACATTATTCTCGTTATTAAACTATCTCCTTGCAGAACCAAATTATTCAAGATACGGGAGGAAAGATCTCAACTCGAACCAACTACATGGTACTAATTCATCCTAGAAGCTGTCTTACTGCTTCAAACCAAAGGCTGGGAAAACCTGCAAAATAAGGAGTTATATTAAACAAATTCTTTCACATCTTAAACTGAAACTTAACTACTTTAGAGTCACTGCATCATGATTAGGGGTCAGCAGCTATGGGTACAGCTATGTAGTTTTTTTAAACTGAGGAAACTTTCACTTAACACAATGGATCTTCTTAGCTTATCCATTGCTCACAGATGCAAACATCTTACTTTCACCGTCCAGCCTCAGGTAACAAACTAATTCAGACTGTTGTGATTTCTGTGTCTTGAAAATTATATAAGGCTAGAAACTATTTTCTGTTTCCTTCTGGTATACAGTCTTGGTAAGAACATTTCTTCAATGTGAATGGGATGTCCCCAAAAACTCAATTAAAAAAAATGCTTTTAATAAGGTTTTGCAACTGAAGAACACAAAAGTAACTGCTAAATATTTCCCCAGAATCTTCCTATAAGAAAGTCCCTGTGCCAATATCTAGTATTTTTAATTTATTTGGGTTTTTTATAAGAACCAAGTGCTATGCTAAATCTTCCCATTTTCTCTTTAGAGTGTGCCAGGTAGCACACCTGGCACTCCAAGTACAAATTTACCAAGGGATTTCAATTGGTGCCAGGAAGGTGAGTCAAGCTATAAATGTTGTATACACACAATGCAAATAATCATCCAAACACAAGTACAAGTGTGAGCAGAGACAGTAACCAGCAAGATTTCAGGAAGTAAATGAAGAATATACCCTAACAATTAAATAAACCCACTTAATTGTTATAGTAAGAGACAACTACAGCATTCAGCAATCACATCTGTTCCCCCTTACCAAAAAAACAAGTAAAATACACTTAACAATACAAAAAAAAAATCATACATGCATATGGAAAACATGCAGTCTGGTAACACAAATGCCATTTTTGCACTTCACAGACCCTTTGGAGATTTGTTTTGTTTTGGTTTTAATGACACAGCACAAGCTGCAGCTGAACCAAACTTTCTTCTTTCGTTGGAAGAATCCACATCTTAAAGAGACGCAAACTTTCCTGATGTACGTACCTGAGAACCATGCAAATCTGCCTTGCCAAAAATTCTAAAATGTTTTTAACCGTTACACTAAAGGAAACGGACCGCTTAGCGTATCGTACTCGCCGCACAGTGAAAACCACTTGCTAATGCTGATTATTATGGAAAAACCTTACGCCGTCCTGATTGGCCACAGAAAGCCCCGGCTGCATCCCACTGCAAGCGTCTCAGCACCACACCCATCAGCTTTATTTGGACGTGGTCTTTTCCATGAATGAACAACTTCTGTGCCGACAATAGTATGGCACAGTCACTCGGAAGCCAAAAATCCAGTTTTAGAGAGAGAAAAAAAGTTGCAACAAGCTTTCCTAGCTAAAATTCTGAAAATAGAGCATTTGTGTAACTAGCATGAACACAGATGATGATCAGTTAAGACAAAAATCATACAAATCCCTCTAACCTCAAAAGATTTTCATACCAACCATTGCTTCATTTCCTTTGTGACCATATTAGAACTGACAACGGATCTCATTTTTTCTGAATAATCTTCTAGGATATTTACACAAACCTAATGTATGCAATGCTTCTGCATTATTAATAATTGTGTGGGAAAAGCAGGACCATTTCACCTCACTTGCTAGAGCTGCCTCTGAACTTTTGAGTCCTTTCAAACAATGCAAAATAAGTCCCTGAGCCAAGAGATCATTTGTAGTGCGATCAATTAAGTGACTAAATTGAAAATAAAATTCAATAAAATGCCATTTTTAACGTAAATGTTAATTTAAATGGTTGTCAAAAACAGGTTTCAATAATGATTTAGGTGAAAGCACAGTTACACAGTGCCATCTAGCACTGACTTACAGTACAGCAGTTACTATGATACTAAGTTTGACATTTTAAATAGTTTGCAAAGTCCTTACTCATTTAAGTAAATTCAAAGAAACCAGTAAAGTGACTCATACAATTGCTGTATGCAAACCTAAAGTTCAAACTTTACAGATTGTATCTACAGCAGCTACTATAATTACCTTCCTATTGACCCAAACTCTGGCCTCATAAAAGACAGGGAGAGGGGTTTAAAACACCTTTCTTTGATAGCTTATTAGTTCTGGAAAAAAGCTTTCTAAAAATGTTCTGGAAAAGGTAGGTAAGCATTAGCAGAACTCTTAGCATAATGGAGCCCTGTATAGCTCTCATCACAAGACCGATACCAAAACTAAAGTTTGATCTAATGTTTCTATAAAGATTTTTCTTCACTATATTGAAGCGGTCAAGATTTCTCTGCTTGTCGTGACTGTTGAAACATCTGAAGTTACATACACCAACTAACACAAGTTTTCTAACATACTGAAGGGAAGAGAAAGGCTCAAAAGATTGGCATCAAAATGGATTCTTTACCACATCAAGTTGCACATATTACCTGCAGAAATCAATCACTGCATGAAACACTAAAATAAAGTGTTCCAAGCTCTAGTTTCACAAGCACATACTTTAACTCAGTGCAAGTAAGCTATAGCTCATCTTTCATTTAGCACTATCTCGGACACACTCAGTCCTTTTAACGCTCTGCCCCCTTCCTTACACCATGTCTTAATACATACGCATAGATGCTTCCAAAGATTTGTCCAACTTTGCAGTAAATCAAACCCAGGAACTAATCTGGTTTTAGACTAAAATGGCCAACAAATAAAACAAATGTTGCCAGAGTCTTTTTGAAATTACAGCAGAAAAAAAAACCAAGGCAAACAAAAGAAATGTGATGACAATCTTTGGCTTAGCAACTCAGAGTTTATTTTAAAAAGCTAGAATAGTGTCATTATGAACAACAGCAGCACCCTTCTATGAGCCACAAGAGCAAATCCTTAAAAACTGTTGAGTTCTATAAATCAGTAGCATTCAGTTCAGATACATTAAAAAAAAACAGATGCAGAGAAGCAAGGTTTTCTGTTCAGGATAGTATACAAGCTCACACCAAGACTTCAACTTCCCCCTCTTGAATGGTTTTATTCTAAAACTATCCTCCAGATATTTCTACATAAGTGTATTTCAGTGTTTCCCATTTTACTTAAAAAAAAAAAAAATAAAAAATTCAATTACAACAGAGTTATTCTCTTGATCCAGATTTCAGCTGTCCTGGGACTTAAATTTGAAGGTTTCACAAACGATATTTTGAATAAAGCATCGAAAATCCACCTACTACCCATTTACCAGAATTGTACAGACTAGAAAAACAGAAAAATGCACTTGAAGATTGATGCAAATAAACCGGATAAAGTCCAGAGGAGAAGAACAAGAAAGGTCAGAGAGGTAGAGAACACAACCTACGAGAGAAGCTTTTAGGAATTAGGTCTGTTTAGCCTAGACACAAAACGCCTATGGGGAGAAGTGATAACAGCATTCAAATATGTAAAAGGTTGCTGTGAAGGAGAAAAGAATCAGATGTTCTCCATATCCACTAAAGAAAAAACAGTCAGCTATAGGCCTGGACGGTGATAAAAAATTTAAGATTACACATTCGGAAACACTTGATTACACATTCGAAAACACTCTTCAACCAGAAAGGTAGTTAATTACCCAAAAGGGGTTAGGAATTCTCCACCATTGGAGGTTTTCGACCACCAGCTAAAATAAATGTCAGCAAATGGCCCAGCCCTGGGAAGGAAAGCTCAAACAGGCGGGTGTCTTTTGGCCCGTGATCTATGACAGACTGCAGCAATTTAAGAGAAGGCTCTGCCCATCACGAACATAAACTTACAAGCTGCTCCTCACAGGTGGTCAGGGAAAACAATCTTACTTAAAATTCCTCTCCCAGGCCCCCTCTGCACTGGTTTACACCCCAGAAATAAACTCCTCCCCCTGTACCCGGTGCCTGCCAGCAGGTGAGCAGCATCACACCGAGGTGCCGCTCAACTATGAGCATTTCTCCCCAGCTCCCTGAACAGCAGGGGTGAAGCTCACAGCCCCCTCCATTTAAATGTACCTCTGTGACAGTCAAGTGAGGAACCACTGACAACACTGAAAAGCTACAGCTGCAACCGAACTGTCAGCACCTACAGAAGAAAATACTGGTTTTCTGCTGTGCTGTGTTTGTATTTGGAAAATCATGGACAGACCCAAAGACAATTCAGAAAGCACATTAGTTTTCCAACAAGGTGGGGTATTTTTGTTTGGTTTTTTTGGGTGTTTTCTGGTTTTTTTTGTTGGGTTTTGTTTTGTTTTTTACAAAAAGACACAAGTGTCTCAGCAACATAGTTTGCGAAAAAACTCCTCCTTCATTCTGTAAGTTTCCTGGGTTTCGTCGTTGTTAAAAACAACAACAACAAACCACTTTAACAATGATATTTTTCTCCTTTAACAAAGCATTTGATTAGTGTTTTTCCCTATCCTACTGTAATGTTAACAAAGAATATTTGGAACTGTTCAGAATATAATAAGGTGAGTAGCTCAGACTTAAACTCTTTATTTTCTAGCTAGCAGACTTCCAAAGCATATTCAATTGATATTCTCCTTTCATCACAACCAGCCATATGGATCAAACTTCTAGATAAATAAATACTGGGTGTTCAACTTTACTCAACTTTAATGTGATGGTCCACATCTTGACATTCAGAAAGAAAGACTAACATTCGCCAGTGTAAGTGAATTTTTCAAAGCATGATAAACACAGAAAAATGCCAACCTGTAAACAAACAAAAGAATTTCAGAAGTAAACTAAGTAAACTATCACGTAGGGAATCAATTACAAACAAGCACACTTTTGCCCTTAAATCCCAGCCAACAAAAGCTGAAGGTCCAAAACGCCTAATAAAATCAGCAGCCAAGTGATCTGTCTTCTATTAAGTCACAAGCCAAAAAACTCACTTCTCTATACACCAGTGTCTTGTACCAATCAACAGCAATTCAGTTTTGGCACGATTAACTCAAAGCCTATTTATAGTCACCCAAGACAAAATTTCTGCTTAGTTTCTTTCTGTAAGCAAATTCCAAAGCCAGGGATTTGACACACAAGACAAATGCTAATGTATTCTGTTTAAACAGATGAATCCTGTTCCTCAGCCCCAACATTTAATGTGTTAACTCCAACTGGTAGCACACAAACACTACAAGACTCTCGGAAGTGCACACAAAATTCCCAGATGTGCGTTTGGGCAGACACATCATACCCTGTATGGCTAAGCACGACTGCTGTAGCAACCGCACCAGCTGAGTCAATTAAGGTCACCATAGGTGCGAGGCTGTCTGGTCACAGCACCTATCCCACTTTCCACAAGTGCTTGAAATGAGCACAAAACAAAAGCCACCACCCATACACACGGAAACTGGCTAGGATGAGGTTGAAATTTCCTAAGAACTGCAGAAATAGGTTATGACAATATGAAACACTCTAAAACACAGTTTTATGATGCAATAAAGACGTAGTAGCTTATCACTTCGCTCGGAGTGAAAGGGATCTGTCCACAGTGTTGCAGAGCCCAAATAATTACTTAGTTTCTACAAAATATTACAAGCCTGTGCACAAGTTGCTTAATTTCAAAATAGGCTTTTGAGTATAACAATGCCACAGATAAGAACATAATGACTGAAGATCCAATGGTTATTCCATACTCGCCACCAGAACACAAATATCATGGGAGTCTATATGCTAACTGATGGCAAATAATAAAAAAAAGTAGCCACACAAACCCTAAGTTAACGACACAAAATTCACAAGCTAATTATGTAGCTAGGCCTCTTCCACATTCAACTCAGGATGTTAATTCACAGCAAGTTGCACTTTAATGAAAAAAAAAAAAAAAAAAATCAAACCATGTATATTATTTAGAATTTGCTTGAAAAAGTGAAAAACCTCATTTTGGAAACTTAGGATAGCACTGTACTAATGACAATAGTTACCATCTACCTGAAATGCTAGCCTTAGTAAGCTGTAACAATTAATTACTGATGTCCAAGCTGAACACCATCTGCCTTTATACCACTAGATAAACTCACGGTTTTACTTATGCTGTAGTCATGCATTTCAACAGACAGCATTTGTTCAGCAGTCCTTACTATTTTCAGTGTCTTGGTGTAATATACACTGTTAATCCAGTTAAAATCCTTAAAATTTAACAAAAAATTAAAATAATTCCTTAATGAAAACAGACAAGGGGTCATATTGATCACTGTAAGCAAAATCCTCAATTAACGTTTCAAAGAGAAGTCCTAATGTAAAATTAAACCAACCCTCCCAAAGCAACAAACATGAAGCAGAAAGGGGCTTCTAGATGGAACAGTTCATAAAAAAGGTTAATTTTGAAGTTATGATACTTCATGAATCTTAAATGCATAACACAGACTCTTTGGAAGGGAAACTAATGAGTCCAACACAAAACCTAACTTAAGCTAAAAAGTGGTAACTCTGAGACAAAATAGAAATACAAAACATAAGATCAGAATGATGGCAAATAATTTAAATTAAAGCCAATTTAATTAAAAGCACATTACTGCACTTCAAATTTGAATAATAATCCAGTATCCCTAAATTAAACCAGTAATACAGCCCAACAGCAACAAAAAGGTTAGGGGAGGCAAGACTCAGGCTAGACACGAGGAAGAAATGTTTTACACTGAGGGTGGTAAAACACTGGCACAGGTTGCTCAGAGAGGTGGTAGATGCCCCATCCCTGGAGACATTCCAGGCCAGGCTGGACGGGGCTCTGAGCAACCTGATCTAGTTGAAGATGTCCCTGCTCATTGCAGGGGGTTGGACTAGACGACCTTTGAAGGTCCCTTCCAACCCAAACTACTCTATGATTCTAGGTGACCTCCTGACCAAGGGACAGAGGAGGGCTCCCAGGCAGGGCAGGAGCAGCAGAGCCCCAGTCCAGCACTATTTAGCCAACCCTGCCACCTTTTGGCTCCCACCGACACAGCACCCAGCCTCAGCCTCAAAGCCTTGTTTAGAGCTTTTTTTTCATTGGAACATACACAAATTGTAAACTGTCCTCAGCTGAAAAAGTTACAACTACTTCGTACATTACCATATCCAGATTTCCTTTTTTGTGACTACTGTACAACTGTAAAACATTTTGATAGAAAAATCAGAAGGGTCTATCTGAACTTGCTCACGTCAGCCAGGCTGTATTACTTAAAAAAGGAAGAAAAAGGAATTCACGAAAATCACAGACAATCTAAAAAAGCAACAGATACACTCCAAGGATGGGATAGGATTCTGGGAAGAGATGAAAAATACCTACATGCATTTTTACCTGTCTACTCAGAACAGGACCTGTTTTTACACCTGATAGCCATTGAAACACCAGGCTTGTGTGAACATAACTCACGTTGGCCATGAAGAAGGAAACAGAAATTACATTCAACTCTGTTAGAGAGGGAAGGGGGAGGGGGAAAAAAAAAAAAAAAAGAAGAAATAAGTACTTCTTTTACTCCCATCAATGAGGAAAAACACCAAAACCAATTTGTGTCTCTTATCTGTTTAGTGAATTTCTACTGTCTCCAGCCAGCCTCCATAATCACATGGCAGTCTTGTCTCTTAACATACCCTCAGGCCTGACAGAAAGAGAACGATATAAGTTAATGCTCTCTATTTTGAGACACAGCACATTTCAAGATCAGTTGTGCTACATTCAAAATTCCCATCAGCAACAAGCCAGAAACTCACTCAGATTTCCTTGCCTCAGTAGAATAACATGAAGCAATAGCAGCTCACACATGCACAGGCACCCACACTGCAACTGTCAAAAAAACTTTCCCAAAATATATTAAAAGCATCTTAATGCATAGTTGCATAGCAAAGTTTAAAGAACTTCATCCTGATCAGCAATTTCTCAAAACAAGGAACTTGCAGAAAATCTCCACCTTTCCTAGCAAATGAACCTGTTGTCAAATTCTAGCAAGAGCCAGCAGTTAACCCTCCTCCACTACTCCCCAGTCACTCAGGGTAACAAGCAAGTCCTTTTCAGGTGCTTCTACAAGTGCTCTGATCAAAATATGGTCTTGCTCCTACCTCTGTGAGCACACAGTCAAAAACCTCTTCAAGTTATAAAAATCTGGTCCGTTGTCCCAACAGCTTTCATAAATCTTCTATAAATTACTTGTAACACCAAGAACCATGAGATACATGAAAACATCTCAGTAGAGTACTCTACAGAGCTCCACATCACCTGTATGTCTACGTTGAATTCACTTCACTGCTATATATGCTTCATTTACTGATTGCTTAACCATCTACTACAGGGACACATTCCAGATACAAGAATATGTGTTGTCAGAAGTTAAAATTTACCTTTCATGGTTCAATCCTTTTCAAACTAATTCTTCTGGAGTACATGAAGTTCAGCATTTCCAGAACTGAACCCTATTGCACAACCATAAGAGCATACAGTCAATTGCTTTACCACTAGAATTAACCCTAAACACGTATGCACGCTTCAATTTGCCTATGTAACCTCTCTACAAGTGTCTCTGATGATGCTGTCCATGTAAGATTTATTCAGGCTCTCAGGCCTCCTCCCAACTTTCAGTTGCCAGCTCTGTGACTGAAAGAAAAACACTAGAAGACAACAAAGAAATCAATGCCATTTAGATGGACTGTAAAACAAGTGATTTTAAATGCGATAAAGAAAACAGCAGATACTTGTAGATCAAGCTCTAATGGCAGTGACATAGGAAGCCATTATGAGGGGAAAATACACACTAGTTCTTTCTAGTTGCCCCATAAATAGGGGAAACATCTCCCAGTTAGAGAATTAGAGGAGTTCTATCCTGTAACAGACACATCCTCAAAGATAGATACTCCACTTACCAGAAAGTTGCCTAACGGGAATAAGAAGTTGATGCTAAGGAAGCTGAGGTAGGAAAAACTCACCGCAATGAGGTCATGTATCTTGCACTGTGCTGGAAGTCAGGGGTGACAAGTAACAGAACTCGAGCCACACACACACTAGGAAGTTTTACAAGGAACAAAACAGCAGTAATACAACAATACACGGCTGCCAAAACCACAGTTACGTTACTTTACAGAGACCTGGGGAACATGCACTGTTGCAGATGAGTCACAGCATAGTGTTGTATTAACTCTACGCTGCAAGAAAGCACCCCAACAATATGCAAACCCATCACCTCACTCATTGCCTTATAGGACACTTCAGGCTGCACTAGGCATACAGATAAGTACAGAAATAAGTTACTGCCTCTCTCATGATCAAAAACCAAAAGCTTTTATGTCAAGATTATGTCAGTTTGAATCTGAAAAAGAAACCTGTAACAGGAGTAGTTATGCAGGTGTGTAAGGTTATCAAGCAATGCAACAATAATACAGGATTATGATTCTACAACTCATGGACAGAGGAATTCTTCAGCAAGGGTACAAAACACCACAGCATTTACACCTTGGTTCACTTTTCTCCATTGCTCAGCCACTTCACAGAGAACAACAGTTTCAAGACTGCAGTGTTGTCAGAGCAAACAGAAATGCCTCTCATCACCAGAAAAGTAGGTCAGATTATTTTGTGTATTTAACATCATTCCCCCACCTCAAAAAAAAAAAAAGAAGTTGAAAAGTATCTTTTTTTCTAAATTGGCACTGCAATCTCAACCATTTTGAAAGTACAAATCTAAAAGCAAAGACTAAACTTGAATTCTGTAGGTGATAAGGCCAAATATCAAACGCTTCACGAGCAGCTAATAAAGATTTAGCTTTCGGCTTAGAAATAAATACTAAAGATATCTCACAATGAGGATGGCTCATAGCACCCCAAAATTACACAGTAATCACTACTGTTTGTTTTTCGTTATATTTATGAAGTAACAAGGAAGCATTATCAGCATGGCGGAGAAAGAAAAATGGAAAGACCAACTGCTGATTCTGAGCACTTAAAAGCATACACCAGAAGAAACTTTAGTCAAAATATTGATGAAGATCAACCACTAGACAGGCTGCAGAGAGTTAATTTTCCACTAATAAATTGTAAAGAATACAGTAATCTATTCACGAGACCTGTACTTTAGGACAACAAATCGAGATCTAAAAGTATTAAAATTGTATTGTGCTGTAGCAAAGTACTTTTAAAACGGCACTTAAAAGAAAGCACTAGAATGTGAATTGTGATTCAGGAACTGAGTCAATACATATACAATCTTAGTCTTCTTTATTTTTCACTTAGATTAATAAAATAGATGCTGCAGCACACTTTGCTGTATCTGTATGTGGATGGCCAAAGCGTAAGGAAGCACGATTTAGGCAACACAACACTAGGCAATGACTTTGAACACTGAAGTCTATATTAGTTTGTAGCACCTCATCTGCTTTTTCAACAGCAGACTAAGCATGTTCCCTTTTACATCTGTCTTCTTTTCAACATGAGGGCTTAGGCAGATCAAAGCTTTTGTTCTTCCTTGTCTTTTTCCTTCTTCTAGTCAAATTTACTGTTTCAGCAGATGGACAGTCTCAAGGATACCTCAGCTACATCCATGAGTAAGCAAAACTGAGAAGTGTTTAGAAAATTAATAAGTAGAAGAGGCAATAAAAACCACATCATTTCTTCAACATTATTTCAAAATATTATTTGAGATTTGCTTTATAGAAACACACAACACACTGCACAATGAATTTTCAAAGTTGTAAGACATATAGCATGGACTATAAACATTAAGCTTCAATAAAAATTTGCAAGTTTCACCAACAAATACCATAATCACAATAACGGAATGAGCTCTTCAGGAACTACAGGAAGGAACCTGTGAAAAATACAGCATCTTTCCATCCAACGTACTTGCAGACAAATTGTGCGAGATAGTAAAAAGGATTACTGAGCAAAGATTAGACTAAAACTGCACAAGTATAACCGAGGGTCTATAATATAACCTAGTTTCTGTGTGCTAAATCAAAGCCAAGCCCACTGAACTAACAACAAAACAATTCCATCCCTTTTTGCTTCTGGAGTCTCCCACTACAGGAAGAAAAAAAGTTCGGTGCTAGTATTTTTTTCTTTAAAAAAAATGTAGCGCAGATAAGCTGTTACTGGTTTCGTTTTGCTGAATGTTAATAACAGTTTTTGCTTCCTCTTCATAAAAATAGAAGTTATTGTTCATTCTTCTGGTATTTTTAAGTCATTAGGAACATCTTCCCCCAGCATGTTTTACAATGACTGAGGAGGGAATGCTTTGGACCTGAACAGCTTCAAGCCAAAAGCAATTATCACAAAATAACAAACATTCTCAACTGCCTGATCCACCAAAAAGCATTCAAGAAGGCTGGGCCAAAACCCATTCATTCCACACAACCAGAAACCCATAGATGCCAACAAATGCTTATATTACTACCTGCTTCAGGAGCCAATTCCTTCTATGTCTGACTATACACACTCAGCTCCATTCTTCAGAAACAAAGTCCTGTTAAGTGGTACACATAACTGAATTCCCTTCCCAAACAAACAGCTGGTTCCCAGCATTTGAGGGCTCCCAGCTCACCCACTTCCTTTTTTCCACACTCAGCATTACTTGTCTGTACCATGAGAGTTTCTTCCTCCGGAGGGGTATCTCAAGGGCAGCACTCCAGTAGGCCTGCCTGCATTTCCAAACTATACTACGTGACATGCTGCCAAGAAACCAGTTTTAGAAACAGTAAAGCCACCATCAGCTACACTGTTTCCTGAACTTTAACAGGTACCATGGTACAGCCCTACACTGAGAGCAGCTCAGACTAACAAAGGAGCTTTGTGTTCCCACAGGACGGTATGCAAGATTTGTTCAGAATGTTGCCTACCTTCATATTGTAAAAGCGGACACAAAAATAAGTTCAGCTCTTCTGCTGGTTTCCCTTTGCCCTTTAAGATGACGCAGTTCCTGATTTTTAATGAGCATTGCTGTTAATGCAATATCTGCATATTGCGAATCCACACTGCACACTCTCCCCAGACAGAGGTAGGCTTTGCTATGAGAAACTGCAGCACAGTCCTCCGTTTTCACCTTTGGATATACACACTCCTGAAAGCAACAAAGGGTACTTGTACAGAAAGAACATTTTTGAAACAGATTAAAGGCAAGAAGGAAGAAAAATAACAAAGAAAAAAAGGACTTCTACATCTCCTGAACAGAGTTCAAATCAAGAACAGGGTGGAAACCATGCAATAAACAAGGATAAGAAATAGTACTGGAATAATATTTTTGCATTAAGTAATAAAAATTTATTTCTATACATAGAAGACATCATTATATCAATGGTCAGTTTCTGCAAGGACAACTTATAAGGCAGGTTGTATTGTTACAACGTCTAGTTACCAATAAAAGTCTGATACTGCTTCTCTTCATTCTATTTTTTTCCAATCTTGCAAACAGACAGAAGACACTAGAAACAGTAATTGACCATCTCCCTTATAACAGAGAAAGAAGTAAAAGTGACATTTTATTTCCTAGAGCCTGAAGTTTATTCCAGCATCTCTTCAATACGTGTTGTTGACTCAAAAGCTTAGGAACACATAGGAAACAGGCTAGTCAAAACACTTTAAAGTAACAGCTGTCCAAGATGCTGCAACAACAGATAATCTTTCACCTTTGTGAATATTTCTATATTTTCCTCAAGTTCAAAACAGTTTTACATTAAACTTGTTGCTGTTTTTTCTTCACAGTGTAAACAATATTTAGTTTAATTTCAAGAAATGTTTGAAATTCAGATGTTAAGCAATACTTACTACTACTGAGTAAACACTGTATAGCATAAAAGAAGATTAAATCCCTTCTTGACATTCTATCTGAACCTCCCAGATGACTTACTAATTTAAAAAAAAATGCTTATTTTAGAAAGAATTGATGAGAGATGCTCAAGAATGTTGGGAAACTTTCCATGTATACTTGCTGAAGGTACATTACATCCTGTCTTCCAAGTCCATTAAAGACATTTAAATAGAACAGTCCCAGCATGAAACCCTGAGAGGTATTGCCACAAATCCAAGCAGATACACGGCACTTTCATACGCACTTGTCACCAGAAGCATCACTATATTGAGCAGAAAGCTGCCCTCTTCACCACCTCGTATTCTCACATACCGCTACCATACTTGCAACACTCGCACTCAGTTCCAGCTTCATTAACAGCCTACAAAGGAGAACATTCAACAGATGGATTTGTAAAAATTTACATTAGCAAGAGTTTGTAGACAATATTTTTGTTCTGTTGAACAAATATGAAATTTCCAGAGGTCTGTAAATATATCAGCTTATAAAGAAGTTACTTAAACTGACAAAGAAGAAACCACACTGGGTAATTTCCACCTACCACCTCAGCATTGGTGGTATTTTTGTTTAATATTCATATATACATACAAACAAACGAACTACTTTAGTTCTCAGTTTCAGATTCTAGACATACTTATTTCTAGTCTAAAGTTATGAGCACTTAATTTCCTAAACCAAGAAGGTATCAAAAATTCCTTTGCTGCACTGCATCTTTCCTACATTTCTCTCAATAAAACTCCAAAAGCACAGGCCCATCATCCAAAACCTGACAAGCCATAAGTAGCTTCTTAAACACGACAGAGAAATTAAGGTAAAGATAAGTTAAATTGAAGAAAGCCATAAGAAGGCAAAACTGAGAACTCATTTTTAGTCTTAAACAGCTGTCACAAATAAGGCTTTTTGGACCAGTACTCCACTTGTCTGTGAAGAGCGTATACCTACTCCAGAGTTGCACTACTAATCAAACAATCACCTGGGTTCCCTAAAATACTAGTTCAGCACTTGGATAATTCAGTATCTAGCTTCTACTTAGACAAATACAGAAAGATCAACTGGAAAAAAAAGGAAAATTAGATGTAACTGTTCAACAGTATCACGAGATGTCCAAGAAAAGAAACAAGCATTTTGTGAAATCAGGAATTAAATACTTCTAGCAAAGTGTCAGGAAAGACATCTTTGCAGTCTTTCAGTACAAGCAAGACGCAAGTTTAAATGCAAGACAGACGAAAACTTGAATTAATCAATAAAGCCTGATTTTTTCTTTTGACTAGTCATGAGCCACATTAAAGTATTCTGATAATAATTCTCCATTGAAACACAACATCAATCAATCTTTTCAGCTTTCTATAGCTTTTCTTTCAACACGCTTTGCACTACGGAGATGAAATGTGGTCAGTACGACCACAAGTTCAGGTTTTTTGTTTAGGGTTAGGGAGGAGGAAGACGATAACAGTGAGTGTTTTAAAGTATTTGGAAAGGAGAATGTACAAGACACAATCCGATGCCATCCCACGCCGACCATACTGATCATCCCTCCTGAAACAAAGGATCGTTCACATGAAGCAGTTCACCTCTGCTCCAGCAGCAAACACACACATCACTAAGTGACAACTCCCTTCCTCTCTGTCTCTCTCACTTGGGTTCCACCAATTACAATCAGACAACCAGCTAGGTTCTGCCCAAGAATTAATACCTCTCCCTTCCACTCATACGAAAACTTTTAATTAAGTTTAAGCAAGCAAAATGCCCACAAAAGGCACTGTATGACATCTATTAGATGGCTGCTCTGTCGGGAAAACCTAACCATTCTGAAAGCACTCCTCTTGTAATCATTCTGCCTAATCCCAAGAAAACACTTTACCTCCTCACCTTCAAAACAGAAAGAGATCAAAAGGGGATTTTTTAAAAGTGTAATTAAGACTAAAAACATTTGATGCCAGCTTGACAGTTCTGAACATCCACCCAAAAAAAAAAACAAACAACCACCCTGAATTAAAAGACCTGTCTGATATTGTTACCTGTAATTTTGTATCCATAGGCAGCCAGTTGTCCAGCCATATATTCACCATCTGAATTATTGTGAGAACATCCCCATGTACGAATCCAGATTTTCTGCACACCAGGAATAATGCTGTTAAGTAAAAATGAATGAAGGAAGCAAGTTAAAAGACAAGCAAGATTTCTCTTTAAGCCCACTGAATAGACTCAAATAACTGTAATTCCCCAAATATAAAATAAGCATCACAAACAGTAACAACTCCAGAACAGCTGGGGAAAAAACATCATAATTACATGATTTTAGCATAGTGGGTACTAGGTCTGGCTGGGATAGAGTTAACTTTCTCCACAGCAACTGGTACGGTGCTGTTTTGTATTTGTGATGAAAACAGCATTGATAACAAACCTGTGTTTTAGCTATTGCTGAACAGCTCTTGCACAGCATCAAAACTTCTTTTCCCACTGTCCATAAGCAGGCTGGGGACAGGTAACAGGCTGGGAGGGAACACAGTCAGGATAACTGACTCAAATTGACCAAAAGGATAATCCATACCAGATAACATCCTGCCTAGCAATATAAAATGGGGGTTTGGCCTTTCCAAAGTAGCCATTGTTCTGAGACTGGCTGGGCAGTCTGCTTCTGGGAGGTGGTGAGTACTTGTTTTTGCATCACTTGGGTTTTTTTTTCCCCTACTCTTTCCTTCACTTAAACTGTCTTTATCTCAACCCACAAGTTTTCTCAGTTTTGCTCTTACAACTCTCTCCTGCAGCCTACTGGAAGGAGGGGTGAGCAAGCAGCAGGCTGAGTGCTCCATTGTTGGCCAGGGTCAACACACCACAAGCAGCAAGAAAAGAGTTTTAGAATGGAGAAGGCACAGGAGCTGTAGGGTAAGAAGAGATTCAGTGCACTGCAGTTACGTTAAAAAAACAACGTAACTTTCTGAAAATCATCATATCATCAACAAGTGACCTTCAGATGACTGCAGAGATATTAGGCCACCAGCAAACTGTTAGAACTAAACTGTGACCTCTTGATATTATGGCACCCATTGGCTCCCTCCATAAAAGCCATCTTTATAAATTCTTAAGCCTGCCACCAGCCACAGTAATATCTGACAGCTCATAACCCAACCTTTCTGTGCTACAGAAGCAGCATGGCACATCGGCACCGTGGAGCCAGCACACACAATAGTTTCAGAACCAACAAAAAATTCTGCAAGAAGCTTTCATTGAAACTCCCGGGTTAACTGCCTAATGAGCTAAAGATGTCAGTACAAAAATGACACACATCCTGGAACACAATCCTTTGCCTGGACCACATCATTTTGTGTCCCTTCACCCCCCGTTTTTGTTAAAGGTACTTCCACCAGCTAGAAACAATAATTTGTTGATGGAAGATTAATGATCATTAAGTAGACATAACCAACACATGTGGCATATGTGCAATGTATTTAGACCTCCTACTGTCTCAACAACATTCTTCTTGAACTATAGGAAAAAAAAAAGTATATGGTCAGTGGAAGCAAGGTCAGACATCATGGGAGAACTACTGAGATGCTGCTCACTACTGTAGGGAGGAAATTTGTGTGGCCAAAGTTCAATTAGAATTGAAGCTGGTCAGTACTGTGAGGGACAATAAAAAGGGCTTTTTAAAATGTGTTAATGGCAGAAGGCAAACCAGAAATAACACTGGCCTATTACTTGACGAGCATGGATGAGCAAGCTGGGACTCTTCAGCCTGGAGAAAAGGAGGTTCATGGCAGATCTTATCACTGTATATAAATACCTGAAGGGAAAGTGCAAAGAGGATGAAGCCAGGCTCCTTTCAGTGGTGCCCACTGACATGACCAGCGGCAACGGGCACAAACTGAAACACCGGAGGTTCCCTCTGAACTTCAGGAAATACTTTCTCACTGTGAGGGTGAGAGACCACTGGCACAAGTTGCCCACAGAGGTTGTGGAATCTCCTTCTTCAGAGACATTCAAGAACTACCTAGGCATGGTCCTGGCCAACTGGTTCTAGGTGGCCCTGCTTGAGCAGAGCAATCGGACCAGGTGATCTCCAGAGGTTCCTTCCAACCTAAACCCTTTTGATTCTCAGAATTTTGTTTATATTTCTCATTCCAGAAGTCAAAAGGCTACTCCCAGACTGCATTTTGAAGAGCTCAGCTTCGATTTAGGCAACTAAGGTGAAGCAGACAATTTTTCAGAAATGCTAAACACATTAAAGCTCAAGCACTATTTTTCCAGTCTGATTACTCCACTAATCAATATCTCAGTCATAACTGACTCCTACAGAAAGTCTGTCTAGGACAACAAATTTGCTTAGGAGTTATTATTCATTATCAGTACATTTTATAAACACTATTTTGCTCATTTTTATGTTGTATTCTGATTTTACATTAAGAGATAATGAGAATTTCCACCTAATTTTTAGAAGTTGACAGTGCACACAGGATATGAGAAAAGCAACAAGACAGGGTTGATGGAAGAATTTACCTATCACTTGGTGGATCATCATCTGTCTGAATATTTTTTTGTGAGTTGCGTTTTCGCACTTTTGGAAAAATATTCTTTCTTACAAACTGCCGATCATGTGGTTTCAAATCTTCTGCTGACACAATATCTTCGATATCTTCAAGCACTGAATCACAGGCAGCAGGCATCTTGAAGAAGCGTTAGAGAAGACTGGTATTAGCAAGCATTTGAATACAAAACCAAGGCCTAGTATCTACTGCATATGTTCTCATAAAGAAAAGTCAGATATATTTCTGCATACGCCTGCAATATATCATACATATGAGGGATACTGAGCACACAAAGACAATCAACTATCCAGAGATATTGAATGATGCCCTATTCCCCCGAGATGCCTCAAACACTGGCAGGGAAAAAGTCACCAACCATACAGAATTTTTTTTGTTGTTGTACCTTGTCATCTTCTAATTCAAAAACTCCACAGCTTCTCTGACATCACTTAACCAAGACACCAGTATTCTTAATCATGTCAGGAGTCACAGCGAAATAATGAGTTCATGTTACATGATAGATATAATTCCACTTGCATCACAAGAGAAGAATGAAAGATCTAGCATTCAAGTGCCTGCTTCAGAGGCTGTTCTGGCTCTTTTATTGTGTGATGAAGACAGGTGCACAGTACTTCAATATGTCTTCATAGTCCTTTTGAAAACAAACCATACTATTCCTAGAATTCCTGATTCCCACAGACCTTTCATCTACTTCATCCATCAGGACAGCAGAATAAAAATTCCTGTCCTCAGGTACAAGACACTAAACAACCTAGCTAACATAAATGAGATTATCATTGGCTCATACAATATACTAGAAGATTATTGAAACAGAACTATATTTTCCACAAGATAATATATATGCATATATCCCTCCCAGCAGATTTCAAGATCCAGACAAGTTTTCACAAACAGAAGAAAAAGCTATTTGCTAAAGTAGCCTATAAAAAAAGCTACTGCATTAATCACATGCCTCACACTGTGCTGTGTGTAATACTTAATCAGAATAAAGTCTGATTTACCATTGGAAACTTGTTTTTGCATATGTCTCAACAGTTTACTGTGGAAATCACACAAGGGCATTTCACGGAGTTTACAGGGAAAATACACCACTTTCCTAACTGACAGTGAAGAACAAAACAAACAAGGCTTTAATTTATTTAAAACCAGATTTCAGGAACAAAAAATTCAGGCTACTGCCATACAAAATACCTTCAGATGTTGCATTTGAATTATCCAAGAACATAAGAAGATAAACACCTGTGCATTTTCCTCATATGAGTCCTTCAGTCAATCTTGCACAGTATACTTAAAACTTCATATAAACTCAACCATTATGCGTGCATTTAAGTTAAAAAGGAATATAATGACGCCACAAAGAGAATACATCTGACAAAGGTATTTAAGCTTCTAGGATTTTTCTAGATAAAAAAATCTCAGGATCAATTAAAAAATGCAGCAAAATATGAATAAAAATAAAAATATGTGAATATAAATAATATTGTGAGGGAGGTGACATCCCTTACACTATTTCATACCACTAACAGTATGTACAAATAGGTAAAGTTTTCAACTCAATATAGGGCAGGAAAAAAAGGGTTTGATTTGTTGTTTTTTCTCTCTTTCAGAAAAATCTCTGATATAATGGAGCAGCTGGCAAAACAAATAAGCTTAGTTTATTTCAGTGGCCTACAAAAGAATGAATACAGCCAAATGAAAATTCATACCTTTTTAAGCAAGGTCTAAACCCTCCTGGATGATAATCCTGGGAAAAAAAAAGAAAAGAAAATAAGAAAAAACATATAGTATTAACAAGCAGAAACAGCAGACAGAAAACCATGAGTTAATGTTATTGTCCAACCAGCATTAGTCCTTTAGTCCTCCCTTTGCAGAAACAGGCTTCTTGCTTAGTTTGACCTCATCAAGACCGGACACACATGCTGACTGGCTGATAAGACGGAACAGTCACTACATTTTCCCTGTCCTTCCCTGAGTAGAGGCACTAGCCTTCTTGTCCTTCTTTTATGAGTTGTTTTTGTCAAAGTCTGATGGATTTAAGTTCTTTCAGACCTCCTCCAGATTTCTCTCTTCAATCGGGACTTTAAAATTTTGAATGAAAGAAAGTGATTAATCGTAAATTTTACCTAAAGACATTCACAACCTTTTTTTGATTACAAACATGTAAGGTTTTTTTAGAACAGATTACTTGATATCTGCACCAGTTCCACACGCACGCATGAGATCTCTTCTTCACGAGCAAATAAACATAGATTCCTTCAGCTATTCTGACAGACCGACTGAAATAAGATGCAATAAGAAAACTAGAAGTTAATATATTCTTTTTATACTGTGAAGTTGTACGTACAGATCTTTAGGTTTCTGTTTGAAAAAAATTAATGTTAGTAAAGAAAAACCAATAGAAGCGTCTTCAATGTCAACACAAACAAAGCTTTCTTTGCCGAGGTCTATTTCGGCTGCTTCTCCTTGATTTTCTTGAATGTAGAATCATAGAATAGTTTGGGTTGGAAGAGGCTTTCAGAGGTCACCTAGTCCAACTCCCTTGCAATGAGCAGGGACATCTTCAACTAGATACCAATGAGTGCTTCCTTCCACACAGAAAACTTCCATCCATGTGGAACAGAGCTGCTCTTTCTTCGATTTACCAACAGGTGTCTCCGGTAAATCCCCGGGCGTTTATCCCCACGCTTACACAGAGCAGAAGAAAACTGTAGCGTTAATACAACACCAGACGGCCCCACGGCCCGGCCTGGTCCCCTCCGGGTCCCGGGACAAGCTCGTTCTGTGCCCGTGGGCGAGCGGCACCCTGGCCGCGCCTGACCCGCCCCGGAGTCCGGCCTGGCCTCGGCCCCACACCGGGCTCCCATCCCGTCACCAGCACCCGACCCCCGAACCGCCCCCCGGCCGCCGAAGCCTCCCGAGGGGCCACCCCTCCCTCCCGGCTTCAACGCGGGGCCCAGGGGAGGCCCCGCAGCGGGCGGGAGCATCGCACGGGCAGGACACCGGCAGAGTCGGGCGGGGGAGGGGGGAACTCGGCCATTCCCGCCACAATCGGGCAGGGAAAAAGCGCGAGGGGCTGAAGGGCGAGCCCCGACACTCACCTCGGCCGGGCGCCCCGCCGCCTCACCTGGCCTCCGCCATCGCGGCCGCCGCGCCCCGCCCCCAGCCCCCGAGCGGCGCGGCAGCGCCGCG
>VWYH01005916.1:499171-547342 GCA_013399365.1 Pampusana beccarii
GGCAGCGCCGCGACGGCGGCCGACAGCGGCCAGAAGAGCCCGCGGTGCTCCGCGGCGCAGCTTCGCGAGAGTGAGCGCGGCTGCGCCGCCCGGCGGGGCGGGGCGGGGACGGGACGGGACGGGACAGCGCGGGGACAGCGTGGTGACGCCGGGCTTGCCGGCAGCCCGGGCCTGCTGGTCCCGCAGAGGGAACGCTTGACAGCCAAGCCGGCGCCCCCGCTCCTTTCGCCGATGGACTGCCGTACGTGGGGGAAAGGCAGAGCTGAGGCCAAGCCGAGCCGGGGACAGCGGCCGTTAGGGCCGTTGAAGCCTTAACGGCTCGTCACTTGGCCGCTGCTCCGGGCAGCCCCGGCCCTCAGCGGGGAGGGGCGGGAGAAACAGGGAGCAGCGTCGCTTCCTCCGCTCCGGGGAAACAACGGGGTGCAGCGGGGCGCGGCCCGGCCTTCCTGCCGTGGCAGCCGGTAACGGGCCCGGCTGGGCCGCCCGGGGGGCAGGTGGTCGGGGGCCGTCTCTTCGGACGGGCTCGCCGTCCCAGCCGCCCTCACAAGTAAGAGGCTGCCCCGTGGGTCCGTCAGCGCCCCCGGGCCGAGTCCCGCTGCTTTGGCCCGGGCGCTCGGGCGGGTTTTCGGAAGCTGCGCTCCGGAAACGTGACTGTACGGACGCAGGAGCTGCGATCCGCACGGCATCGGGTTGCCAAGCTGCTGCTACTGCTGTTGTTGTCCCGGGAACGTCAGATGTTGCGAGGCTGAAGGTGAAGTCGTGGGGCTGAAAATGGGATTTCCTTCAGCAGTGCACGGTGGCGGCGTCTGAAGTGCTAATAACCAGCGGCGGGGCATCTGATTTGCACCAGAGCCACACGTGTCCTCTCCTCGAGTTGCCCGAGTCCTTGGAGATTCGCCTTTATGTTAATTGAAAATTAGGTCCAGCAGTACGTATCCAGTTAAAGCAGTTGGATTCTGATGTATCTGAACCAAATGAATGAACTATTTATTCCTGTTATGGCCACAAAACTTTATTTTTAATCATTCGTTTCATAAAAATACGATGCTAGTAGCAACTTTTCTGCTTAGTCTGGAAGACATTGGTAAAAATATTTAATATTAGATGGCTAAAGTTTCTGGCATTGTTTTCCTCCAATTTAGGGCTAGTAGCAACTTTTCTGAATTATATTTTGGGAAACGTTAGTCTGGATGTTTAAACTTGGATGGCTAGAGCTAGGACTCAAGGCAGACATGTTGCTAAGTGTATAGTGTCCTTGTTGATCAAAGTGCTGTAGAGGGTGAGCATAATGTTATTGCTTTGTTTTTAACATACACAGTTACAGTTTTAATATACACCTAAAAAGATTATTTATATTGTATCTTTAACATATTTAGAGTATAAAAATTACCCTTTCATTTTGCACATTAAGTTATTGTCTTTAGAAGGTGCCTTTGGAATAATTATTTTGTCCTCCAGGTAGCAGATTATAGTCTCCCTCAAACTGGAGGGGAAGTGAATGAAAGCCCTGAGTGTATTCCATAATAGGCCTATTGGTCTGCTAGCAGATAAAACTTGGCAACTTCTGCCTGTGGATATCACTTCCCCTTCCTCTCCTTTTTCTTAAAAACTTGTGCTTATTTTATGTCACGGTTATCTAACAATGTTCACAGGACGGGGAAAAAAAAAAAAAAAAGAAAGGAAGGATAAGAATGAGAACAAAGTAACAGGAGAGGTTTGAAGAGGAGAATTTGGACAGAAAGAAACAAGTACTTCATTTAAATCGGTTTTAAGAACAAATCATTCTAGGCAGGACTAAGCACTGTTAATATCACCCTGGCCTCATGATAGAGTCGTTGTTACAGCTTAAGATACATTTGCTTTGTGATTGGTCTTTTTTAAAGCACACAACTGCTTTTTAGAGACATTCTCAGTGAGACACTGAGTGATGTGTAGTTCATTATTTTTGCAGCATTTTTAGCCCAGAAGAGAACGAAGGAAAACATTTTCAAATCAGCAGTTGCATTAATCTAGTTCAGACATCGTCCTTCATAGTACAGTGTAAGTAGTCCTTAGTTTTTTAGTAAGTAATGATATATATATTACCATCAGTATTTTAACTGCTTCCTGATAAGGTTAGCGATTCTCTTCCTTTTTCTTTTCTGTTTCTTGTACTCAGTTTACTAAGTATTTCACATGCAGTCCTTTAATTAAACTTCTCTCTTCTGTGAGCACTGCACTTTATTACCCCACAGTTATCTTGACTAGCCAAGTGTTGCCTCTCTGGTTAAACAAAACTGGGCAGGCATCAGTGCTGGTTTATGGTTGACTAAAAGAGCAAAGCACAGAGGGGCTGCAAAACATATCCAAAAATCTCCAGATGGCCAAGATTGACAAAACCGTACTCGTTAAAGGGAGTCAGCAAACACCAAGAGCAGCTCCCAGGCAGGAATAACCCATGAGTCCCATGCCTAGTGCCATAAATAGGCCACGCTGATCGGTTTCAGCATGATCCAGCAGAGTCCTTACTTTGTCCCACTGCCAAGAATTCATAATATCAAGAAGCACTTGTGCCAGCACAGTCCTATTCAGTCGTAGGATGTAGCCACAATATGGAAGGCACCCTTTAAGTGCTTTTGAAGCTTACAAGTCTAAATTGCTTTGTAGCATATTCATAATAGCTAATAAAGCTGTACACAGACTGCTGGTAGTGCAGCAGGTAGCATGGGAAACAGATGATTCCCCACTGTCTCCTGACCACAGGGAGAAAGCTTATCTGTGCTCACCTGGTCAAACTGTTTTTTAAGAGGCAGCACAAGTCCCAGAACTGTCCTTCTATGGACTGGCAATATACATGCTCCAGTTCCTTGAATGTCCACAGAGTAAGTTTCCCAAGTTGCCTGCACACCTTACTTCCTACTCTTCAGGGGTGGTAGACTCAAAGACACCAGATTCAGGCTGGCTTACCATCTTCAGTCATTACAGGTTTTGCAGGAGTAGGTAGTTGGAGAACATAAAACCTACTAGGAAAATAAAATACAAATCTAAGTTTTATCTTCTGGTTAGTAGAAGATCCATCCTTAGTTGTTTTAGAGCATCTCAACTAACATTGTTAGGGAAGCAAAACAGCCAGAGAAGTGAGGGCTCAATTTTTCATGACAAGCTTATTCTCTGATAACTAACATGCAGTTCTGGGTGGAAAAGCAAGTGGGAAGGCATGCAGGGAAAAAAATGGAGAGTCCTAAGCTTGTATACAATAAATTAGATTTCTTCTTCTACTCCTGCTGTACAGGAGAACCTGGCTGGTCATTTCTCAGCAGCATTCAGTGCCATTGAGAATGATAACAACGCTTTTTCTGTTAGATATGACGCTTTCTCACTGTCAAGTTTTATAAAGAAACAAGTGGGTAAAGAAACTCCCAAATGTAATAAAGGCAAAGCATTCAGCTGATCTTTGCTTAGCTGTAATATCCAGGCAGATCTTGCTTCAGAGAGAAAAGCACAATGAGGAGATGAGTTCTACTTGTTTCTGCTTTTGTTAACATCACAATTGACTATGCTATACAGGCTCTTGGTTCACTTAGTCTTGAGAATTGTTGGCTTCAGGAACACTAATGACATTGTGCATTAACTGTGTTACATACAGACAAAAATTGGCACATGCTGCTAAATTTGGTTCTTCTAAATGTGTAGCAATCTCATGTTACAAAAAGTACCTTACTAATCTTTCTGTCGTTCTACAACAAAAATGGCCATGTCTGCATCAAGACAGTGGTGTAATTTACTCTTTAAGGCATAAGCCAAAAACAGTAGAAAGGGATGTTGTCTGTCATTTATAGGTGGACTAGTTCTCACTGTAGGTTCAGGGGCAGGACTTCCCCCTGACTCTCCACCCTCCTCTTTTTTTTCTTTTTTTTAGTTCCTCTCCTAAGTGTAAAGGAGTGTGTAGTTGCCTATCATTCAGGCTGGTTTTGACAGATTTCTCAATCCTTTTCCATCTGCTGTCAGCCAAGGAATGCAGCACATACAGGCCCCGATAAAACCTCCCTGAAGCTAGTATTTGTACACTGAATAATGTTGAGGTACGCTGTGCTAGCTCAGGAGAGCAGAATTAAGTATTTCAACTGGCTGGGTTTTTTTCCTCTGCAACTCAGCATATCACAGTTTCACAAGGCCGATACAGAAAGCAGAAGGAAAAGGAGAGAAATTTATGTGAAAACTGGCATTCAGTAGCAGATTCTAGGGGCGAATAAAATGCTTATGGCAGCCAGAGAACAGAGAAACTGAGGACAGGCTAGGGAGCTGGGGCAGAAAGAAGACATTAATTGTCATCTCTGCTTCAAAGGGAGATCAGAGAACACAGTCCTCTAGCCCTCCTTTATTTATCGGGAAAGAGTATGGACAGGTGCATAAAGAGATAAAACAGCCTTCTTGTGTGCGGGGAAGATGACAAGACACATATGACTTGCTCAGAAATGTAACAATTAAGCAAACAACCATATTATCACAATTTTATTACCCTGATAGTTTCTACTTTCAGTAATTGATGACTGTGCATCTAGAAATGTGCCGCACCAAGACCAGAAAGGGAATGCCTGTCTGGTGCAAGAGACTATTGGAGATGACGCAAGTAAACAGAACCCCTTCGTTGCAAAGCTACTATTAGGAGACTTCTGGAGAAGCATCAGTAAGGTTAAACAGAGCCTCAAAAATTGCTTACATATCATTTAATCCTAGAATAACCCAGCTTCTGTGAAGTTTGCAATAAGTCTGCTCATAATTCATATGGAGGGGGGATAAATAAAAATAAATGTGCGCTATCCCAACCTCTAGATCTCCTACTATGTCTCTTCACATGTGTCTTTTATTCTTTTTTCACTCTGGCTTAAAAAAAAAACACTGAACTTATTGTTAGCATAATCAAAAGATGGGATTGAAACATATCTGGTGTCAAGTGAGTGTGAGTGCTACTAATGAAAATGGTAACAGCTAGGTTGCAAGAAGCAGCATGACAGGCACCAAGAGTAAGAAAATTTTAAATAGCTGTATACAAATCTAAACTCTTTAAAAAATCCTTTTTATTGATTCATTACCATACAAAATTTATTCAAATTACATCCATCTGAAGTGGTAAGATCAAAGCTAGAGAACAGGTCATCCTTGAATAAATCTATTTACAAAACTCACCATAAGAGCTTTTTTTGTCGTTTTTTGTTGTTGTTGTTTTTTTTACAGTATTTTACAGAGGGTATTTTTTTTAAACTAGCATACAATGCAAAGCTGAATTAGATTAGTATTTTGCTTACGCACATTGGGACAAGTGTTTAATTTATACAAAAAAAAGATGGTCTGCATTAGTCTTTGTGTTCTCTTCCCCCACAAAAGTGCCCCTTTGTCTCACAAATCTTCATGCTCACTTTTACTTTCCTCTTCCACAAGATGAAAACTTTAAATACTACAATTTTATTTACAGATCCACATCTAAAAAAAACTCTTAAAAAATTACAAACCAGTTAGAAAATATTCTGGCAGTGTTTACAAATTAATTCTATTGTACAAAACTGCTAGATAACTAAAGTGTGAGTTGAGAACATACATCAACTTAAATACAACTGCTGAATGATCTATGCACACATTTGTACATATAAACACACACTTAACACTGTTTAACAGTTCTTTATGTGTTGCCCTTTATACATTTGTTATATCCCAAAACTCACACAGTCATACAGTTTTCTTATTAGTACTGTGACTTCTTGCCTTTTCATGTGTGAGCTTTCATAGCAGCAACTCAATGGTACCAGAAAACCTACATACATAATATTCTACTACAGTACAAATAGTACTAATTTTCTGAGTATGACAGATAAGCACAACAGTAATGCAAACAAAAGGATTATATGGGCATCATCTAATCAACATTACATTAAGTTAGCCCAGAACATGGCAACATATTTTACACTCAAAAAAAAATTATTTAAGACTTCTTAGAATTCCTCTCACGTTCAAAAAATAAATATTGGTACTATACTATACTACCAAAGATCTTCAAAAAATAAATGCAATTCAGTTGATGTGGTACTTACAGCTATGTACTTTGGAAAAAAATTAGTTCCGTTTTGCTGGCAAAGAGAATTATAAAAAGCTGCAAGCAGAGGAAGCTAACCCACTGAGATAAATATGATATATTGAACAAAGCTTGGCATAAGTGTTTTCCATAGAGGGAAAAACCCACAGTGCATCTCTAGTAGGCACTTAACACAAAGCCCCACTTAGTACCACAAAAAGTCATGTACCAGTTCTAATGCACACTGGGGGCAGTAAAATTGAACTGTGCATCTTCGTTCTAGTTTAAAAAAAACAACCCACAAAAACTACTTTCACACACACACACAAGCATTTTTAAAAATCTGTGATTACTACGAGAAGTGGCAGAACTTTATACTCTTCAATATTTGCAATATACACTACATTTACAGTGTATTTTTTTATTAAAAGCTTTTAAGGACATAAGTATTTGACCTCATAATGAGACATTTACACAGCTCAAAATGAGCATTATGACAGCAATTTAAACATTCCCACAAGTAGCTGAAGAATCCCATTTCACACTTTTGCATTACTTCATATTTATGGTTCACCGCAGGTACAATCCATGTTGTGACACTCAAAAGACATGCATTCTCTGCAGAAGGCACGACCTGAAATACTATTATAAAATTGTTATTTAGGACTAAACCAGTTCATGGAGCCCTTCTCCATAAGCCCACTTGTCACAGTAAGCAGAGACTGGGGGAGTGTGAAGACAAAACATTTTATGGTCACCTGCTTGCACTTGCTGACTGAACAAGGTGCTGGAGCTCAGGGTCAAGGAGAAGGCCTCGCTGTTAAAGCCTTCACTTGTTCTTTATAGTATTTTAGCCAGTATTTCATTAAAATATCAGCACTGTTTGAGCGCCTAGTTTATTTAATAATGCTCTTTTATAGTAAGTAGAGGGCAAATCTGAATGATGGCAGGTTTTTCGATTCCATTAAAAACGATTTAGATACGGACAGCATTTAAGAGAATCAGCTGTATATAAATTCATCCACCAGCGAAGGAAGCTTCTCTAAATCATAAGCATCAAAGAGGTCACTGATGCCTTCTTCATCCCCAAGGCTCAGCAAATAATCTTCCTGAAGCAGAGGAGGCAGCAAATTCACAAACGGTCCTTCAAAGTTTGAGGGAATTTGGTCCTCGGTCTGTTGGAGAAGATTGGCTGGAGAAGCCAGTGGAGAGATTGTTGCCATATTTACTGAGCAGTCACCTTGTCCTGAGTTAGCAGAAGCCACTTCTGTAAGAGGAGGGAGAGAAAAAATAAAGATGACACAATTAATCTAACTAGAAATATTAGACACAGATCAAACAAAGTAACCACTGCATAAGGAGCCTTTCATAAAGTTCCATTTCAACAAAAAATGGCCTCTGTGTAATTTCTAGCTTGATTTTGATACGTTACAAAGGGCTTCTCAAAAATACTCGCGTTGCTATCACCACTGACTTTTCTACTAAAACATTATTTCACAGTGTTTAAAGAACTACTGAGGCAAAAAAGACAGATCAAGTGTAGTAAGAGATGCCAATTTTTCCGTGGAATTCATAGTCAAAGTGAAAACTTTCTAGGCAACAGATGCCATCAGTGACCCTGTGTAGTTGCATATACCCATATTCAGAGATTTCTGACTCTTGTGTTCAGGTGAATCTTTGCTGCTACTGTCCTATTTGAAAACACAAAAGCAACAAACTTATTTATTCAATACTGCATAAGCTTTGGTTACATATGATATGCAAATAGGAAACTTATTTTAAACAATTGATGTAGAGGAAAACACGTTTTCCCCTATACACACTAGAAAGACACAGTGGAAAATGGAAAATAAAAAAATAAAGCCATAAAATAAGAGCTGGATATCTGAAGTTCAAAATGAAATCTTGAATGAGAGCATGAAGGAAGGCCATTAGCATTACAAAGAAAAAAAATTTACCTTTGGAAATGGTTTTGGAAATATTTCCATTGTGGTCCTGACTATAGGCTTTCATGGGACTGAGGGCATCGTTTTCCTCTGGGCACAGATAAACTTCAATAGGTCCTTGAGTACTAGACAAATGGATCAATGCACTCTGCTAACAAAACACACATCAGCAAGGTGTTACACCAATGAACACAACAGAGTACTGCTGATACAGAGTAAGTTCTTCTCTAGAGGTGTGAGTGTTTAAATACATTTTTTACTAATCAAAAGAACCTGAAATCCCCCATGCACTTTTTTTTTGAAGACGTGAAAGGCTTGGCTGATATGTCTTGTAGACTGGCAGAGAACATAAAAGCTTTTCCCACTGTCTGTAGGGCACAAATCTCAGAAGCCCACCATTTTATGTGTTATATCATAGCCAGAGAGGTATAAAGGATTGAACTAACATTTTCTTACAACCAAAATAACCTGGAGCATTCTGGTGGAATGGAATTATGGGATGCAAGTCACAGGTTGTTTTGTTATTCATAACAATATTATTAGACATATTTGTGTAAATGTTTCTGCCTTTAAAAGATGCCAAAATGTCCTCCTCACTCACCCAAAAACATATCAGCACTAACTCACACTGAACTCAAATAGCTGTAAGTAAGTTCCCACGTGTATCAGGGAAGTTTTTCCAAATAACAAAAAAAGAAAATACATATTATTGTCTTCACCCAAACTTGCTTATCTAAGTCCTTCTGCCCCCTCAAGGCAGCAGCAATAATTTTGATGGTGTTTCTGAATAACAGGAACTCCTAATTAATCTCAAGAAATAATCTTTTCTTAACTTTCACACATTGGTGCAATACAAGATGACATATACAGACAGAAAATCTGCAAAGTTGCTCTTAGTGTTATGATGGAAAATCATAAATGACCCTGGTTAAAAATAAACCTGCTCGAGCTGTATTGCATTAATAGTTTCAAAAGGCATGAATACAGGCATTACATACATCTTTGCAGACTTGTTTCAAACACATTGTGCCCTGTTCTGACTTTTACATAGCATGATAGTCAGTGTTTACAAATATGAAGAACAACTACTGAACAGGGATACCCCAGGGCACAGAAAACAGTTAGGAGTACTTAGGGCAAAATGCTATAGATAATTAGAAAAAAGCAGACAGGAAGAGCAGGATTTGGGGAAGGTACTGTTGAGTGACTGAGGTATGCAAAAAAGACACTGAACTGCAACTGAAAATGCAAGAAAGAAACAGGACTTCTGCCTGAAGCTGAAAATTAAATGAGTAAGTTTGGTATAGGGGATAAGGAAGGTCTAGGCACTAGTTTGAAAGTTGCCCTCTACCCACCTGATTTCATTGAATTGAAAACCAAAGCATAGTGCTTGAGGGAAAGCAACAGGAAAGCAAGCAATGATAACAGCACATATTTATGGATACTGATAAAAGATACCCCTTCCTCACTGCAGCAAAACGATCTATTCTTCCAAAACCTGCACTAAGGTTCAAAGGGGAAATTAAGGACAAAGGCAGAGAGTGGTGAAAAAAAACTGTAATGGGCCTAATCAGGTAGAGAATGATCTTAGGAAAAGAAGTGATGGGGAATCTGGAGTCTGCCCACCTGGCAGCAGGTAGCCCTGGGCTCAGTGGAGCCAGCCCCAACAGGAGTGATGAAGGAATAACGTGGAGTAGGAAAGCCTGCCCAGAGGAGGTTGGTGTTAGCCCTGTCTCTAATTGCTCCTTGAGTGAAGAAATCAGGTACACCTTTTGAATCTCTAAGGCGATGGCTTGTGCAAGTTATTTATGTTTGCCCGATACACTTGGGTCTGTCATAGCAACTGGGAACTGTAAAGCAGCTCACCTGTACCATAAAGAGATAAAAATCCCAGGATCAGCTGAACCATGTGGTTCATGAACCAGGAGAGGAGAGAAGAAAAGTAAAGCTACTCCCTAAGGATATTTTCAAAGGAAAGCCACTCGAAGCATTTTTCTCTGTAATTGTGATGTAGGTTAAAGAAGCAGGTAAGTTACCTGAGACACCTACCTGAGATAAGGAAATGAAACAAAATGAGGGTGAAGGAATAAGAGCCAGACATCTCGTACACAAAAGCTGGCACTCAGAGAGAGACTGTGCCTTGAGTAGCAAGGGGCAACAGAGAAGGGACACAGATGAACACAGACAACTTCAGAAATAGAAGGATTTATAATAAAATATGAAAGGAAATCCCCAACCCCTATGGACTTCAGAAGGGCAAACAAAAAGCGCACTAGCAGAACATACGAAGTTTTACATAGATATGTACAGTCGGTGTCAATGAGGCAAAGAAGATGACGGGAGAAGGAAGGGCGAGAACGGACTCCAGGAGTAAAGCACAGGTTTCTATAACAACTTTAATTCTTCAGAAAAGAAAATCCTGCATGAAAACACATCTCAGTAAATTAGGATATCAATAATAGGAGTCATCAGGATGCTTAAGGCATTGAGTTATCCATGAACTTTACAACAAAAACTACATAAAGCTAAAAAACTAAAAGCTGAGTCTTCTAAGAGAAAGATTTTACAGGGTTACTAATTGGAAATTTCAACTGTCGAGGAAGAGCTGTCCTTTACATAACGTATGGCAAAAGAGGATAGTGTGGATTACTCTGAAGTAACGCTGGAATTGAGAGAAGAGGAACAAATAATTATTGCCCTGTGTAAATTGATTTTTAAATTTTCTCTTTCCTTTTTTTAAAAAAAAAAAATCTCTAAAGATTTTAAGACAGATAAATATAGAACTGTATACCAATATAACCCAACTTGGACATCAGTTTAGCACAGTAAGATTCAACAACACACTTGTTTCGTCTATAGAAAAATTGTATATAACCTGGCAGGAAAAGCCAGGTTCTCCTTACCTCCACTGGGTCAGGCACTTCAAGTCTTGTTTCTGGAGGAGCTTTCACAACTATAACAGTTTGGTCTTTAAGGCCACTAATTTTTCGAATATCTTGATATGTCACATAAGCTAATGTAATTGCTGTTAAGGACTTCTCCAACTCAGGTTACAATATATTCCTATTATCAGAAGAGGCAGAAGTCTTTTAATTATTTTTCCATTTTCTCATGGCTATGTTGCTCTTAGCCCGAACTTTTCCATTCTCTACACTGGTTTTGATTGCAGTGAAACTGTGTGAGAATTTGCCTTTGATCTTACAGCTGGGGCTGCTACTAAGTGACAGAGGGGATTCTCTGTGCTGAGTCCTATTCTTTACATGCATAGAGCTACATAAGCTAGAGCTCAACATCTTGCCATTACTCACAGACTGCAGGAAGAAACGTTTTTAGACACTTGCAATCAAAATGCAAAGAACTGGAAATCATAGAAAAGGTGTAAAGTAGTTTACAGATGCATGTTATATTTCCAATATAACATCATCAATACAAAAATAAATTCAGGTTTTGTAAACTTTTATATATTCATGTATGTATATATTAATTTATATTATATAATTATATAAAACCTGTTTAAACAACTACTTTAAACAACATTGCAGAAAGTTGATTTCTGCATAAGCACGGAATGAGCATGAATATTTTGCTGTTCAACCTGAATTTGTCTAAATCAACATGTGTGTTTTGGTGGGTTGCTGCACAGTGGTGCTTCACTTACTAACCTGCATAACCAAGGTGTCACAGAGTTTGTGGTCACGAACTGCGCAATGGCCACAATTGCATGCAAGTGGTTCCAGCTCTTTAGTTTTGTCATCTGTGAGCTGTCTAGCATAATATTAATGCCATAAAAATAAAGAGCCTAATTTATTATTATACCTTATTATATATTATTATACTATTGGGGGATATAAATGTGGACAATTTTGGTAAATGTCTGTTGTTATCACAGAGTAAAACAAACTGCCCAAGTTCAAAGAGCCAACACGAAGAACATCCGACTTGGACCAAATGCAAAGTAACGAGTCAGGGGGCAAAATGACAGGTCAGCTTTCAGGCAAATGGCTTTTATCCAGGCTTCTACCACTCCTTTAGCGAGGTTTAGTAAGGTTTGCAGAGTGCAAACTACAGCAACAGCAGCTGTCATGGTACCAACCAAGGAAAGGATTCCATGGTTTTCAAATAAACCAACAATCTTCATCGCTGTAGCTGAAGGCTCCCTGCACTAATGCTGGGCATATTCCAAAATGTTCAAGGTAACAATCAGTTACTATCTGATTCTATTCATAAGGGAGAGGAGGAAGCACACAGCTGGGGCACAAACAATGTTTTGGCACTACCTAATCATGAGGGAAAAGAAAAACAATTTCAAAAGCAGAAGCTTTGCCTTCAGAGATGAAGCAAAGGAAGAAAGAGGCTTCTCAGCTCTGTGGGTGTTGAGTGGGTCACCTCATGTCAGACTTCAGTGAGGTGAGTGAAACACCACACTGGGATGGACTCAGATGCAACCCCAGGCTTGACACTTCTACATTCTTTCCTCAATAATCACCAGTATTATCAGTAAATTTGCAGTCACTTAAGGATTTGGGGAATATGGTCTCCTAAATCCAAAAGCATGAGGCCAACACGCTGCTAATGTCAATCCCTCCTCGCCCATATCCCCATGGGAGCCAGCAACAGCTGGGCAGGGATCTCCACCACAGCACTAGAAAAACAGAGAATTGTCATGCTCAGTTTTGCTTTGCTTAAATCTCTTAATGGATCGAGGCAGCGCTGACCCTAATCCTTATGCCACTCAGGGTCTTGCTTTAACACACATTTTGAGATGCAAGCAAAGTCAAAACACAATATTGACAGTTCACACTACTTTTTGTTGACACTCCCATAGTTATTTGCTATCCTTCAAAACAGAGAATATGTCCACCTTATTAGATGCTCTTAAAGAACTACTTACTATTTAAAGTAATAGAAGTTTTCACATCAGCATTTTATAAAATGCTTTCTTCTGTTGCTAAGAGGTAGGAAATCCAGTGAAAATGGGAATTGGTTATTTACAAGGGGTATTAGCAGCAAAAATACCAAAAGTCATATGAACCTTATGCAACAGAGTGCTGCTGTCACATTAAATAATTTGAGAGCTCATAAAACCTTTATCTGTGATATTCTATTATAGATTCCCTAACCAGAGAAATCTAAAAATTTGTTGCAAGTTGCAGAGTAAACTCATTCCTAAATTTATTTTACTCTGGGTGTCTGTAATTTATATATGCATCAGTCTAACGTAAAAAAAAAGTAAAAACAATGAGTACACACACAATTCTTTGTTATCCTAGCAAAGACCTTGTCTGCCTGCCTTTACGATTTCTGCAGACATAAAAATGGTGTTTGCTCTGGGCTCAAAATAGTTGAAAAAGTACAGGGTTTATTTAGGATGTTGCCACTCAGTCATCTGAATTTTTGGTTCTACTCTATGTGAACATGGATGTTAGTGGGCTCCTTCACACACCAACTTTTTTTTTTTTTTTTTGATATTCCAGGAGCATTACAGGTGCAAGTGGCTTAAGTAACTTTTTGTGTAGAACTACGTTAAAACCCATTATCCAACTTCTGACGCTTCATATCCCATTACTTAGAGGAATTCTCCTAATATTACAAGGCACAGCGAGGAGACTGACCCCCTTTGAGATTTTGGCAAAAAGGATATCTCTGATTCTCCGAGTCCTCTGTCAGCAGCTTGAGGTCCAGGGTGCAGTTTTGGATTAGCTCATCCAGTTTCTTCTCTTCCTGAGTCAGTTCGGTCACCTCCTTTGTGAGGCCTTGACGCTGCGCCAGCATGCCACCATCCTCTGACAGGCTGCAGCCCCTATGGGTACAGAGGAGGAAGATGCTTTTTCAGCATTTGTAAAACTTGACCCCGTGCTACGGGAAAGGGAAGAGGCAGGCTTTTACAGAGCAGATCAAGTCCTCAGCTCCTTCTCCCTAAACCTGTCCATAGCAAGTCAGCATAAACTACGTTTTCCAGAAAAAAAGCATCTTTTTATCATGACAACACATTTTGGATCTACCACCAAAACAGAGAAGTTGAATATTTCTGAGTTCTTCCAAAATTTTGTTTGTAATTTGCCTTCTAACCACACCCTGAAAAAGACTGAGGAAGGCAGTGCGTAGAGATGTATACCTCAAAGCTTACTCCGCTTGCAAAAGAAAAGAGTTAATCCAGTCTTCAGACAAAATGCTTGTTTCTAATTTCCCTGACAAATGCTGTTTATACACCGAAAACCTGTCTTAACAGAAAAAGAAAGCTTTGTTGTGATAGAAGGCGTTTTGGATGATTGCTTGGAGAAAAGCGTCAGAATGGTAGGTGAGAGAAATAAAACACTGCTGCTCTGTGACAGTGAAAGCAGCCAAAAGGAATGGAAAAGGATAATGAATACTCACATCCACTGAATGTTGTTTTTGGATTTTTTCTTAATGAGATGGATGCCTTCCAGTACATTGGTGATATCATAAATCCTCCTTTTTTGTACCTTGAGGACCTCTGCCGCTCTGTTCAAATCTAAGACCCCATCAGGAGACTGGCTCAGCAACTGAATGAACTTCTTTGTGAGAAGGCCAAGTGATGTATCATACCGAGTCTTTTCTGAAGGAGACTTTGGAGCTTGGAAAGAAAAGAGAGAAAACAAACAAACAAACAAAAAGACAAAAAAAAACCCAAACAGATAAATGAGTTTTCTCATTTAGGTTCCAAAAGCAGCATCCAGAAATGAAAGGATACATATTACAAATATTTCTTTCACTTTTACTGAAGAAACCTCTCAAACCTCTGCATTAAGACGCAGTTTACCAGTGGGTATTTATTTGTATTTCAAGATGTACTTTTCCAAAAGTCACAGGTACATGAGCAAATACGTAGGGGGTTTTTTTAATGCAAATATTTCCATTAGCCTGATGGATACATGTAGCAATATTCTACTTAGGCTTTCACTATGTGAATTCTTAACAGTATTTTTAGTATCTATTTATCCTGGCAGCAACACCAAAAATTCCCCTGACTTTCCTTCAACAGGCTGATAGCCAGCTTTCAGCAGGGTTTGATTTTCCCCTCTTGTAAGATAAGTGTTTCACATGCAATGAAGCAGGACTTAGGTGTACTTCAGTGGGTGAACACAATGACAGATTCCATCAGCATCAGACTCCATGGCTTACAGAAAACTCAAGTGAATTAGAGGAGATTGACGCAAGATACAATTTACAATCATCATTTCTCCATAACCAAACAATGCTCAAACTGGGCAAGAGTATCCACTTATTTTAAATTAGAAGTCAGCAAACGGCTTGGATCTTACTAGACAACTCACTGTTTTCATGCACAAAAGTAGCATCTATATACTTAATATATGAGCTTTTAAGAGTTTTAGTACATAGATCAGAATAATTTCTAATTCTAAATGTTCAAGGCCTTCGTGTCAAGGAAAATAAGCCAGCCATTATTAGAAGTCTGCTAGGCTGGTACATCTCAAACCTTTCATTTGCTTTAAGTATTATTATGCAGGATGGATCTTAGGCTGATGTGGTGGTCATTTGCATGTTTTCAAGGTTCAGATCCCAAGCTTAATTCCAGAAATCAGTCAAAATGTAAATTCTACCTGAAAGCAAACCTTTAGACTACCTTGAACTATTTTGAAGGATATGATGGCTTTTCAGTGAAAACCAATTCATTGCCAGCTGGCAAAGAGAACCTGCTGTATCTCATTCTTTGGTAGATTCAGGGCTTGTCTGCACTGGGAAGTGGAAGGAAATTCATATCAATTAGGTGACCATGTGAATTTAGAACAGGGTGGTTTTTGTTTGTGTTTCTTTTTGTTGCTTTTGTTTTTATTTGGGGTTTGGAAAAGAATAGTATCATAGTGAGAAGGGCAAGAGGCTATTTGACCCCCACCTAAAATAGCATGTGCTTATGATCACACAGAAAGGACAGCCTCATCAACAGTGCAGCAGCATCCTATGCTCCAAATAGTACTGAACTTCCGGGAGAATGCACTTCAATTTAAAATGGACTTCAGTTAGCTTAATGAAGTTTAGTTTAATTAAAACAGCTGAGGTTGTTTAACTTGTCTGCTTTTAGTTCGTATCTTCAGCTAATTTAACTTTTCCCATCTGCCTCAGTAGAAACAAGACTTAGTGAGGAGGGACAAGTACCCCTTCACATCTCTTGCTCTCCCATGACTATCACCGCTTCTCCAGTCTTCCTTTTTGCCCCATTCCTCTCCCTCTGAAAGCCTAATTTTCCTGCTGAAATCCCCCAAACAATATGGCAAGGCTACACCCCACAGCTCCTGTTGCAAGAAACCTACTGACCAAGGCAATACAGACGTGCAAAAATTAATACCTGAAGCAACTAAGCAGTGGCAGTAATAATCCAGTCATACTGCAGGGAGAGAAGGCAGCTCAGAGCCCACAAAAAGCATTTAGCGTTCAATGTTACTGGGGCACAGCTACTGCGCTGAGCAAACCCCTGCCTGGGGAATGGAGCCCTGACAATCATTTGCTGAAGCTTCAGCGGGGAAGGAGGAATGCTGGCCTGATCAGCCTTTCCTGATAACTGAGCATCTAAACCCATCGTGATATCTTGATTCCTCAGCAGCTACTTCTCCTAAGCTTCCCCAGCTGCTAGAGCAACGAAGATGATTAAGGGAGTGGAGCATCTCCCTTATGAGGAAAGGCTGAGGGAGCTGGGTTTCTTCAGTTTGGAAAAGAGGAGACTGAGGGGTGGCCTCATTAATGTTTACAAATATGAAAGGGTGAGTGTCACGAGGATGGAGCCAGGCTCTTCTCAGTGACAACCAATGACAGGACAAGGGGCAATGGATACTGGAGGTTCCACTTAAATATGAGAAGAAACTTCTTCACGGTGAGGGTGCCAGAGCACTGGAACAGGCTGCCCAGGGAGGTTGTGGAGTCTCCTTCTCTGGAGACATTCAAAACCCGCCTGGACACCTTCCTGTGTAACCTCATCTGGGTGTTCCTGCTGCAGCAGGGGGATTGGACTGGATGATCTTTTGAGGTCCCTTCCAATCCCTGACATTCTGTGACTCTGTGATGTCCTTGGTTGAAGATGAGGCCCCGGACTGGCGAGGCTGCAGGCAGTGACAGGCCCAGCAGGACCCAGCAGCCTCTGCAACCCCTCAGCAGCTCTGCACCAAAGCCACGCACGCTGCAAACACCTTGTGCGCTGCCTGGCTGCGGGGCTGAGTATCCTAACACATACATCCAGGTGAGCACAGTAATAAACACAGTTTTTTAGCTAGGTAACACAGCCTGTTGAACTGGTTCTCTCTGACGGCCAGACAGTAAAATCAAAAACTCTATGCCATACAGCGTATGACAAGTTTCCTTACTTTTTGGGCTATCTGGACTTCTTGTTGCAGCTCTTCCTTTCCCCTTTGGAGTTTTCAGCCCTTCAGCAAGATACTGGTGGCCACTTTCGCCTAGCTCCAGCCTTCGTTTTGCCTGTTAAAAAAAAAAAAAAATTCTTTTAAACTGATGGATTGTTAGGAAGTGTATTTCACTTCATCAAATACTATACTGGGGTTCCAGGAAAGGCAGGCAGCAGTGAGCTTTTCACAGCAAGGTTCTGTATCAGTACAGGTTCATACTCTGTATTCATCGCAAGGGAATCTGGATATTTATGGGAATCTAAAGGTGGACTTCGATATTTCATTCTCAAAGGCTAGGTTGACGGTTTTGTTTGGAAAATTCAGCCATTTTTTTAAATTTGAAATGCTGGGTGACAGTCATATGACCTGCTTCAGTTTAGTCCGGACCTTTCTAAACATATATGAAAGATTTCTACCTCCACTTCAGTTGAGAACATTTCAGTTAAAAAAAAAAAAGACAAACAATCACACAGGCATGCACCCACAAAACTACTTTTCTCTTTTGAAAAATTCCTTATATCCACATAAGTTTGTGCACAGGTAGTATCAGTGCAAGTCTCATTTTTCTTTTCCATTTGAAAAGATGGTTTTGAAAGGACCAGTAACTGCCACTACTATAAGCTTTCCATCAATGAAATATGAGACATGACATCAAGAGCAGCATTGGACAACTCTTCTCCTCTGCTTGTCAACAATTTTTGTCCTCATTGAAAGCACAACCACTACATCTATTTCATATTAACTAGCACGTTTGCATTAAAGCTGCCTACATAAAAGCACGGTAGAGCAGAAGTAGTATCAGAAAGATGATGCCTGAAAATCAGCTAACTGTTGCATTCAGCTCAAAGGAAGGTTGTTTACATCTTGAAAAATAAAAATAATGAATGAAACTGTTAAACTATGCAACACACAGACAAACTGCAATGAAAACCACGCCAATATGATTTTTGTTCCTTGACAGAAACACAATCTACTGTCTTTGGAAATAATTCTATACCCTGGCATCCTACTCAGGTTACTGAAATTAAATCTGGGGATACTTGTTATCCTAACAATAGAAAGAACATTACCTGGAAAGACACAGGAAAAAGAAGATAAAGTAGTTTTACATCTAATGAAGTTTAGCCAAACAACTGTTTCCAAAGAATGTTGTTTATTCAATTAGGCAGAATAATTTGGAGTATTTTATTTGCTTGCACTTTAGACTTGCCCCAAAGGGGTTGGATCATATCCTGCTCCTCAGTGAACCAAGATAAAATAATGCATTCTGCTACGGAGTTGTAGGCAGATATTTCTGTATTATGGATTTAGTTTATGCATTTTACTTGGGGTCTGTGACCAACAGAAGGCTCTAAATAAATCCATTTATATGCATTTACTTATGGATAGCTAACTAACATCTTTGTACTGGACTCCGTCTGCAAACCTCAAACTTAAAGCACGTGAAACTCATATAACCCCACAGTGTAACGTGTCCAGAGTGCGCAAGCCACTCTATATTTTGTTTGAAGGAGCAAGGCACTAATTCACCAATGACAGAGGAAAACTGAATTAACTACACCTGCAGCTTCTGATGGCACAAACACCTCTGCTCCTCTCCCTGAGAAATCGGCTCTGTAATCCAAGGACACAGATTTTAAAAAGGTCAACTGTTAACAAAAGCATCCAGCTAATGTGTTTAGCCAATGTAATTGGATTAAATTATGATTACAGCTATTCCACAAGGAGAAATACATTTTGCACTTTTTCTAACTAAGTGTTTTTCCACCCTGAGAACTGTAAGAGAAAAGGAAGGAGGGGCGAAAAGGCAACAATCCGGGGCGTGGGAAGACTAGGCTAAAGGGATACAATTAAAGATAAAAGAGAATCTCAAAACCAGGTGTGAGAAGGAGAAATGCTAAAGACCTAAAATCCAGAGATTTGCAGCAGCTCCATCAGAAGAGAAACTCCGGTTTGGACTACACGTCAAAACTTTGTCTCAACTTGTTTGCAAGACACAAACAACGGTATTTTGCCCCTGCTGCTGTGGTTAAACACTTACAGCTTTCTCCTGTGAACTTCAAATAATCAGGTTTGGTAGTGAGAGAACATAAACAGTGCCCTTTGGCTGCACCCCGCAGCACAAGCCCCTCCGTGTGTGCTGGGGGGTGTCACAAAGAACACGCTCTTGTGGGTCTCACCAGCTTACCCCGTACCCAGGGGCAGCACGGGAGTATCGGCTGGCTTCTGGGAAAACACCAAACAGCAGAGACAGCACTACAAGGTAGTTATTTTGTAGGGCACGAAGCACACAGAAAACCATAGAAAGATAGGGAGGAAAATATTTTAGAATAGTTTAAAAGAGCTTGGCGGAGTCACTGAGAGGCAATTTTAGAGCAAACCCTGGGGAATGTTGAGTTTCTGGCCAGATGTTACACGTCACTCAGCAAATGCTTTCTTCCCCTTCCTGTTTTACAAACTTCGTAACTGATAAAATGCAGCACTGAAGTGGTATATTCTCTCAATTTCTTCTTCCCTGACTTACAAACCAAGGATTTTCTAGTGCCTTTTCCTTTGCACTAGAGATTCCAGGTGATTCTCAGTTTCTCCCTCTCATCTCCAAAATTATTTATAGTGCTTTCTGATATCAGACTTCCCTTGAGAAATCACAGGATCTGTGTTCAGCAATCAACAGAATCAGTAACCCTTTAAAAAAAATACATATTTGCATAACTTGTTTCTGCTACAGCACTAAGCTTGTTGTTTGCAGTATTTGTACAAGGTTTTCTACAAATTTTGTATTGTCTTTATTTGTATTACGTGACCAATCACAGCATGCAGAATCTGCTGGGATCTGCTAAGAAGTACAAAGCCAAAGGGACACCAGCACAAAGCCATCCCGGTGACATGGAAAGACGGGAAGCATAGAGACAAAGAACTTATCCGCGACATGAAACTTTAGTGCAATATATGAAAGTCAGATTCCTCAGATGGATGGTGAAAGAATCATAAAGCACACTGGGCAATGAGACATGTAACATCACAAGTTGACATATCCAGCAAGAGACAGAGAAGTCACACGACAGCACCCTGTTGATCTGAACCAGACACCTACCTAGCCCCTTGGTGGAGAGAGAAAAATTGTGGCATCCACTGTTTTTATTCAATTTTGTCTTCCAGTACTACAAGCAATTCCTGATATAGATACAACTGTGGATCCACTGTTCAGGGCAGACCACTGAAAACAGGTGGCACCTCAACTCCTGTGTATTTTGTCCTTTTAGCTTCAATTCCCGCCTCCTGCTTTTTTTTTTTTTAAAAAAAAAAAAAAGAAAGCAGATCACTACCACAATCAAGATCGGAGCAAACCTGCAAGAATGTCTTCATAAGAACCTTTATCTCTATAGGAAAATAGTTTAAAAACTACTAGGATAAGCTAAGTATTTTCAAGTAGGCAGAGCCTGATGCAATTCACTTTACAATACTCAGTCTCAGAGATTAACTTTTAAGAACGGGTCGAAGGCACGCTACAGAAGGCTGGAAAAAGAGCAAATGTAGCTTATTACGGATTGAAAAAAAGAGGTGGAAGAAGGGCAATCAGGAAATTACAGCCCATTCCCCTTAATGGGCTGTTTTGACTCCACAGCTACCTGGGTCTAACAGGTTGCTGCCACCACCTCTTCTGTGTCCTCCCTCCACCCCTGTGCTCCCCTTGCTCCCCTGGTGTGGGCAGCATCTGACCCATAGGTCCTCATCAGACCCTGCAGGGAGGTGGCTCAAGGGGTCACAACCAGCAGAAACCTAAGCTTCCTCCAAAACAGAAGTGAGGAGTTTTCTGCCAGGTTCTCCCTTGTGGGCGACTTATCTGCACCCAGAGCTGCCGAGCGGGACAAGTGGAACACCCCTCGGGCCCCTTGCGGCATCAGCTTGGCGTTGGAGTGGCTTTGCTTTCGTGTCACAAAGCAATCAACTTCAGTTCTTGAGAAAAGAAACTGGTACCAAGTAAAAAGAAAAAAAAGAAATGTCAGAGTGTTACCTTGTATGAGCTGAACAGATTGCTAAGCATTAGGCAGCAGCCAGCACTGGCTTTTGTCAAGACAGAGAGGGAAGTGCCATGGTGGGGGACGGCCAGCATCAGTTTATGAAGACTGCACAAAGTCCAACCAAAGCCTCATTTTTGATGAGGCTCATATTTCTAAGTTTGAGGGAAGAAGCAGTAAAATATCCTCTCATTCTTTCCAGTGATAAAACCATGGAGCATAACTTTGCCAAACTATGTGCATTAAAATTTTTCCTGCTAGATGTCTCCCTCAGCTTTATGACTGGGCGCAAGACAGTTGCACTATTTGCAAGAGACAGACCTAAGAAAAATTATGTTACCTGTGCTACCTTCTGAAAACCCTTTGTCTGAAATACTCCTGCACACCTTATGCTTTAGGAGACACATAAAATCTACCAGAAGGATGATCTGAGTTGGGCGTATTCTATTTCCTCAAAATCCCGAATTTAAAAACACTTGGAAAAGCACAGCTGGTACATTTTCAATATAAACATTAACAGCCAAACTCCATTTTAAACTGCAAGCGCCACAGCTCTTGGGGCCTGCCCGGGCTATGCATGTGCCACCTCCTGGGAGGGCCCGTCCAGGACGAGATGTATCTAAGACCCCTGCTCCTCTAGCAGGAATTCAGGGTATATGAGAGCAGCAGCAGCAGTCTGATTTAAATACTAAGGGACAGAAGTTGAACTCTGAATGAGAGCAAAAGCAACTTGGGACAAAGCCTGCTGAGATGGGGACAGAAGATAAAATAATTTATTCCAAAAAACTGGCATGAGAGGCTGGAAAAGAAACTCCAGCTTAGGGTTGACTGGGCAGGAAAAATAGGAAGACTGGAAACGACCAAGCATAGCAAGGAATAAATTGTGTGTATTAAGTGATAGCTGACAGTGAACCAAGAAGTAAGCCAGAGAAATGTGTCATTGGGCTCAGCTGTGTCTCCATCCATGTCTCAGAGTGAGGACTAAGGTGAGCAAGTTAAGCCAGGGCAGATGACTAAACCCAGCATAGTCTCTTGAAGATATTACAATTGCTAGGGGCAGATAAAACAGCAGCTTTTCTCTGTGTCACCACAATACTGATACTACTGGGGAGGGGATGCAACCCTGTGCAGGGAGCACAGAGAAATTTTGGCTGCAGCGAAGTAGTCATAGCACAGACTCTTTAACAATCCCCATGCACTTTCCACGGGCTTTCCTCCATGTTTTCAAAATTAAGCAGCCACTTAAAAACACAATTTAAAAGCTGAGGTTCTGAGGCATGACCTCTAGAAAGCTGCAGAGGAGAAAGCAAAACACCTCAACATGAAAGCGTAAATTAAGCTGGAGCTTGATGAGGGAGGAATACAAGAGAAGCGGCAAAGAAAAAAAAAAAACACCTTGAGGTGAACACACAGAAATATTCATACGCTAAGGAAATTTTTCCACTGAACGAGGCGATCCAGGTTCAGCCTTTTGAACATGCTCAACTGAACAAGCTCTGGTATGCAGAGAGCCCCGAGTGCCTGCCAGAAGACTGTACCCAGCTTGGGGCATGGCAAACACTACGGCCAACACCGGGAGAGACCAGAATATGGGGAGAGGTGCAGAGAGGAAGGCGGAGGAGCTCTCAGCAGGGAAGGGGCTGAGATCTGCAGCTCAGCTCACAAGTGAGGAAACACTTGAGGCCAGAAAAAAGATGCAACAGGACAATCAGTGTTCCTGCCTTTGGACTCCTAGTGAGAACTCCTCTTTTCATACCTATTTCCGTTGAGAAACGAGGAGATAAATTCGCAGTCCTGACTCCTTGAAGGGAGAGAAATTCCAGTTTTCCATGAAGAAATATTTACTCCAGCGGTCCAAACACAGATACCAAAAGAATAGGAAGATAAAGAAATTAACTGGGAATTAAACTACTTGCACGTACAGGACAATAAACTAAGTATGTTCTTAAAAGGGGGGGGTTCCACAAGTCCTCTCAACTCTTCCTAAAAATATGACTTCTCTGTCAAAAGTATGCATGCCCCTACCACCCTTCATAGAGGAACGAGACCAGGAATCACACTTTAATGAAAACATGACCTCAAAATTAAGTTTTACATGTCGCTCATTCATTAGACTGCGGTAAAAGCATATAAAAAAAGATACACAAAAAATAGTGTCGTGAAAATGAAATAAACTGTAAAACCATCAACCAGAACAGGAGTCTGAAATATCACTGCTTACTAGTCAGGATTGTTAGTTGAATGACAAGCAGCTGGTATTTAAAGTAACCTTTAAAGAAGTATTTTAAAGCAAATGAAAACACAGCTTACAGAAATCATCCTGATCAACCTACTCTAACACAAAAGCCCCAAATTTTCTCCTCAGAAAACAGCAACTGTAGTAAAAAGGGGACAAAAAAATCCTTTCCACCATACCAATTTGTGTTTCCTAAACTATCAGCTTATTTTCAGCTTATCAGGTATCATCTTATTATAGTTTTGCCTGATGGAATTTCTCCTCTGGCTCCTACATTGAAATTATTCATTCAGCTACAGTCAAATTGCTTGTTTTTAATGTAAATGAATATTAAAAGAAAAAACTCTTTGTATGTCTTCAATCAGGTTTATCATTCAATAAGAGGCATCTCACAGTTATCAAACTAAATGAGATTCTAATCATCTGCAGCCCCTCCTCATTAGGCATTTGACCAGGAGAGCTGAAGGCTGATACTGCTACTCTGGTGAAGTTTCTTTCAAGGCCAAATAAAACCATTTTATTTCCATCAATTTTCCATTTTCACAATTCCCTCAGAAGTATTGTGAGAGTCAATGAAGCCGCAAACTGTAAGCACTTAAACATCAAACAGTAAGACTTACATTTAGCTCAAGAAAGTTAAAATGTGGGTGGCCACGTTTCACCAGCAGGTTCTTGTTTGAAAGTAGGACCCAAGCCAGAAGAACCCAGTGATGGCTTTCCTTTCTCAGGTTGAATACGCAGAAAGAAGTAATGCAAGTGTCATGAGTGGCTCCCAGTCATGACTGCAGAAGAACTATCACAAAATGCCGTTTTTAACACCCACTGAAAGGAATACTCTGGCTTTCAAGTACACTCAACAGCTGGAGCGCAGATACCTTGCTCACGCGTTAGTGGTGCTGAGCATCGATGCCCTGCGTCTCAGCCCCACCTGGCAGCTCACACTTCTCTCATCTCGGTCCTGTCTGAACAGACGAACACTTTCAACCGCTTTTAAATGAAACACAGTGACCTGAACCAAACAAAGAAAGCAGCAAAACGCAGCAATGAAAAATGGTGGTTTCTTCCTAGACCTATGGCAGGTCATTTTTTCTGAGGGAGAATCATAATCTCAAGGTACTAATTCCTTTCGGTTTTCATCCTGATATCTTGTAGAAAGCTGACTTGTCAGAAGGGCAGAGTATCCCAGCATCACCACTGCCAATGTAACCCAGGCACTGAGATAAGTGGACAACCCATTTTCTGCTCATCGGTCTACTCAGATGTGATGGGATCAGCCTATGCCCTATCAGGCTTGCACTTTGTGTAGCAGCCACTGCTAAAATGTGCAGCTTATCTTGGTCTCCTACACTAGCACAGTACTTCATATTTCCTTTGCACTAGAAGGGGAAGGACATTACAACGGTTGTGCAAGAAATCAGCCAAAGCATAAGCCACATTTCAGGCCTCAGACCAAAAGAATTACACCTATGCTGCATAGGAAATGAATCATCTGAGATCTTTCAATTGCCATTTTTTCCAACCAAATACGAAACAATTACTTCTTACTGGAAGCAATGGTTTTGCACTCTCCTAAGCTTGACGGCTCCAGTTACCACTTCATGTCGAAATACGAAAAGTTATTTTCAGGAAACTGCACCCAGTTTTTATCTCAACTGCCAAACTGCCCAAGGTGAGGAGCACACGTGTCCCTCAGCAGCCCTGAGAACGGCTCCACGTACCAGCTGCTCCCTCATCCCAGCAGCTGCTCGAGGCTGAGCTGCACCTGCCTATTTCAGGTGGAGGCTCTGGAGACAAAACTGCCGGACAAGGTACTGACAAAACAGCCAGGACTTCCATGCAGAAGCACAAGCAAGACCGACCAGCACCTAGGGGGGAATCCCGAGTGCAGGATGGGGTGGCTGGGTGCAGCAGGACAGTTTCCCTTGCTGGTTGAAAGACTGAGGGAGCTGGGTCTCTTTAGTTCGGAGAAGAGGAGACTGAGGGGTGACCTTATTAGTGTTTATAAATACGTAAAGGGGGAGTGTCACGAGGATGGAGCCGGGCTCTTCTCGGTGGCAANGAGACATTCAAAACCCACCTGGACACCTTCCTGTGTAACCTCATCTAGGTGTTCCTGCTCCGGCAGGGGGGTTGGACTGGATGATCTTTTGAGGTCCCTTCCAATCCCTAACGTTCTGTGATTCTGTGATTCTGTGGTTAGCACGGCCAGGGCCATGGTGGCCAGGCTAGCCCTGCCACCAGCAAGCTTGACCACCAGCCGGGTCCTACAAACCCATGTCAAAGCTACCGGCCATTCACCTGCCCCCGATCCCAAAGACAGCACTTCAGCAAGGCTGCTGCCTCCAGAGCAAAGCTTGAGGGTTTTCACTTGCAGTTCATGTCAGTAATTTCTCACCACAGACATCCTTTGAAGAAAACGAGACTGTCATAAAACGGGCCTGACGCTGAACTTTCAAACTGATGGCAAGCAAGTCGGGGGGGACAGGATGTGATGACAGACCAGCCGCATGAGAGACTTCTTGGTGTAATTTCTATGTATGGCATATACACGTAACAATTACACCGACACAGGTCCACTTTTAACGTTACCCACCAAGATCAATACAAGTCAAATAAGAAAACGATAGTTTAAATTCACACGGTGCATTACAGGGTAGCAAATCTTTATGTCAGAGCTGCTTGTGATGCTTCAGCCCTTCAGGAGGCTTTCAGGCTTCTGACTGGTGAGTCTAAAACTCAACTGGAGAGAGGGAAATAAAACTTCCCTGTCTTTTCAAGGTTGTCCCCAAAGAAAAAACATTGCAAAGCAGTCAGTCTCAAAATATATCCTAAAGATTATTTTGTCTTTTGTATTTAAGGGCTATTTTTAAAAGTACTCTTTTAGAAGTCATTAACTTCAAAATATGATTGTGACTGGATTAGTTCCAGTGAGTGGCTTCCACTCTATGTGTAGAAATTAGCACAGCTACTTAAAGAAAAACTTTCAAACACTGTCAGTTGTCTGCCAAATTGTCTACTAAACAAACGAGCCCTGGGAGCAGGGCGGAAGGACCTTAAGGGAGCTGGAGAATAGGAAAGGATGAACTTCCTTGGAGGAAATTCCAGTAAATGCCATAAAGTATAAGATACATGGGTTAAAAACTAAAGTAGTAGTATACTGGGCATATATATCAACATAGAAATCAGGAGGAGAATTACTCCTTTACTTACAGAACATGTAGAATAGACTCATAAAACCTCTAGGAAGACACAATAAATACAATCTGCTATGTACGAAGTGAAAAGGGAGAAGGAGCACTTGCAAAGCCACACCGGCGCTCTCTCAGTGTAGGTGCACTTCAATGATGCAAGACTGGGCTTGCATCGCAAAGTTTGCTCACTAAATTGCCAGCCTAAGCCACAGCATCTTGAGCTTTGTTTTCCTTGGATATGGGACACCTACAAGAAAGGATGGCATCTGTGGAATTACACCCATGAAGTTTCTGGAGTGCAAGTTTTCTTGTCTGCACAGGTCTGCGGTTTGAGATCTCCCACCCTGGCACCCCAAACCTTCCTGCGCTCCATTCAAAACACGCATAACCGAGTCATACCAGGGCGATGCCAAGGGACCGCATCGCTTCACTTGCTGACGGGTGATTCACAGAGAACCAAGTAACTTGTATATTCTTTCAGAAATTATTGACAAAGAGGATCCATATGCAAACACTTCAGAAACTATAGCACAGAGCTACAAACTAGAAGGCAGTGAGTTTTAAATACTCAGGCACACATGAATGTTAGGGTTGGGTATTCATGTCTGCAAAGAAGGAGAATCCATTCTTAAAAAAATTCAACACCAATCTCGATGCCGTATTTTTAATTCACTGCCTAAGGCTTGATGGTTCTTACATCTAACTACTTGTATAATTCATGTAATTAGTTTTGAGAAGTCAGATCTAAAGTAGTAAAACCTTTTATTTTTTAAGTACTTCCTTAATCTAGTTTCATACGAGTATAAAAACATACAGTTGGATTCCTCCAAAGTAATAAACGTACTTTGAATCCATTTAGAGCGATAAAAATATTATATAGATTCCAAAGGACATTGTGAAAGTCGACAAAAAACTTTCAGGAGACAACCAGACCCATTTGAGATGCAATGATTTGCACTTATAGAGCCAGATGATGAGAAATAACATAGGGTCTTAAGCATTTACTGTAATACAGGGTAGTTCTGTGAGTTGTGTAAACAGTGGGGTTTTTTTTAGTTTACTTTAAGGAAGTCCCAACATTGTCCCAACTGATTAACCCTGAGAAGTTATATTTGCACCTACAAGTAAGTATAATGTTGACTTTGCATAGAGAGATCAAGTTATCATTCACGAGAAGTTAATTAGGTACAGTTTTGAAAATTAAACTATTAGCATAACATTAAAAAAAAATACTTATTAACCTTGAAGAAGTTAACACAACAACCTCCACACACCAAACCTCAGAGTAACAAAAATAAATAACAAGTACCCAAGAAACAGGAAACACAGTTTACATATCCAAAAGCAACTGTTCCTAGAAGCAGCAGGAAAGGAGGCAGAAGTCACAGAAACAGATAAAAAGCATGTAAGAAGAGAGAGAGGCAGAGAACCACAGAGAGCCGGGGCCTAGAGACACCATGTATGTATGGCTGGCAGCCTCCTTCATCCTCAATGAGGAGCTGGTTCTGCCATCAGAAGGTTTCTTCACAGCACGTTTCTTTGACTACAAACTGAACTTGATTTCCACCTAACCCAGGTCACTAAACTCCAAGGACCGATGATTTCCTCCCTCCCCACATCAAGGTAGGCAGCTGTTGGGTGTACTCTTATTTCACCGGTCGGTTTGCCAACAAACAGCTTATGTGGCTGAAATGGCACAAAGATAGCCAAGTCCTTAATGTTTTAAATTCTGTGTAATGTCACAAAGAAAAACTAATCCAGCGAGCTTTTGCTGTGCTGCACATCCTGCCTGGGCAGTATTTTATCACTCCATCAGCCACACCACGGAGCAGAACAACCTGGGAGCGCTGGCAAAATGAAGATAAATTATTTGTTTCAAATGGCAAGATTTACTTATTCTCAGTGACAGAACGCCAATGAAAACTAGACAAGAAGACAAACAACAGTTCATGAAAAAACCTAACGGGCCTTGGTAGACTAAATAATTTTCTTTTTCACATGTAAGTAAATTCTGTCATGCCACAGACACAGCAATCTAAAAAGCCGATGTGATAGCCTAATTTACAAGACAACATCCAAAGCAGATGTGTCACCACAGAGAATAAATTTATAGGGGAAAAGAGAAGAAAGTTGCTGTTCTTTCTCACGTTATGAGGTATATTTTGAAAAAGTATCCCTTTTGGCTCTGGTGAAGTAGAACATCTCAGGTCACAGAGTCAAGTAAGGACTTTACTAGGTCAAAATTAACTCACACCAGACACGATCTGTCCATTCCGCTTTGTGTTCTTTACTATGTATTCCCTTAACTAAATACCTTGAGATGACTTCTCCATAAAAATCAATACTACCTTTAAGTCTCAAATTTTAAAATTCTATAAATTCATGTTTTCTCTCTAACCTACCCTTTGATCAAAGAAAAGAATCTGACTTTCTATTACGACTTCCTACCTACCACAGACCTCCACATTTCCCTTATTTGTTGTGCAATTAGTAACATTAAACTATCTTGTAGCCAAGGATTGGAAAACATTGCCATGCAATTTTACAATGTCTGTTATGAGAAAGTTAAGCGAGCAAGCACCTGTCAGGAAGGACCATAAACACAGTTGCTCGCACCCACCAGAAAACAGGCAGATGGACTTGCTGACCTCAAGGCTGTTCAGAGGTGAAATTACAGAGCATAACTCTGCAAAGAAATTACAGAGCAAAACATTCATTCTGTCAAAACTTGAAGGTATCAACTCATTGTTACTTTCCCCTCACTTAAAAAAAAAAAAAAAAAAAAAATCTAATTTCCACTTTGAGTTTGCATTGTTTCAGCTTTCAGTAGTAAATTCTTGATATGTTCAAATTCAACAAAGTCCTCTAACACCAGAATCATCTCACAGAGAGCTGAGGTAGGAAAGAACCTCTAGAGATCATCTAGTCCACCCCCCACTGCTCATAGCCAGGACAACTAGAGCAGGGTGCTTACGGCTGGGTCCAGTGGGTTTTTAATATCTCAAATGATGGAAATTCCACAACCTAAGAGACCTTTTCCAGCATTGGATCATCCTCACTGTAAAAGTCTATGTTTAAATGGGATTCCTTGCATCTTAATTTTCACCTTTTGTCCTGTCATCAGCCACCACTGAGAAGAGCCTGGCTCCATCTTCTTCAATCCCTCCCACCAGGTGTTTATACACCTTCTCTCCTCCAGGCTCAACAGTCCCAGGTCTCTCAGCCTCTGCTTGTGTATCAGATGGTCCGAGGCCTTAGCCACCTTCATGACCCTTCACTGGACCTACTCCAGTATGTCCATGTCTCTCTCATACCGGAGAGCCCAGAACTGGACCCAGCACACCAGATGTGTCTCACCAGGGCTGAACAGAGAGGAAGGATCATCTCCTTGGACTTGCTGGCAATGCCTAATGCAACCAGGCAGGTCAGAGGTGGTCTTTGCCATAAGAGTGTGCTGCTGGCTCATGGCCAATTTGATGTTCACCAGAACCCCCAAGTCTGTTTTCACAGATCTGATTTCCAGCAGGTCGGCCCCAGCCTGGCCTGGTGTGTGGAGTTATTCCTCCCCAGGGGCAGGACTTTGCACTTCCATTTGCTGAATTTCATGAGGTTCCTGCCAGCCCATTTCTCTGGCCCATCAAGGTCCCTCTGGCTGGCAGTGCAACCATCAGTTACATCAGCCGCCCCTCCTAGTTCTGTACCTTGCATATCAGTCAAGCCATCCCTTAAATAAGCAAAATGTTGCTTAAGTTGCACTGTAGGGCATTTCCTTCAGACCTTGTGTAATTTTTGCTGCCCTATTTAACATAGTCTTCCATTTTCAACATTTTCCCTTTGCAAGCACTAGCAGTGAATTATGTATGTTATTTTGAGTATCAGCTGCACCAAAACTGTTCACTGAGGCAAAAGTATCCCCTCTCCTGTTCCTTTTTTCGTACATGCCAGGATGCAAGCTGCAGTGCCAATGCTCATCAGCATTGCACTGGAAGCTGGTTTGCAGTTGCTTGTCCACTACAGACTTCTGAGAAATGCTGCTTTCCAGGATACAGGCCCTCTTTCATAAGGCATAGCTTGCATTCCCTGTTCTCTGGCATACAACTTTGCCTTTGGCTGTATTAAAGACACAGTGTGTTTGAATGTGCCCACAGAGCAAGTTGTGAGAGCTCCATTATCATTTGCTATTCTGCTAGCAATTACTATCAGTAACAGTTTTTTTGTTTACTTCTGAGACAACGATGAAACCACTGCATAGTATTTGAATTGGTATAAATACTCACAGGAATCAAAAGGAACCTCTTCCTGTCACTTAACCAATTTTTAATCCAATGCTATACTGACAGGTTTTGGGTTTTTTTTTTTAAATCAAGATGCTTCACAAAATCAAACATTTTTTCTAGCAGCCTTATTCATATGTTGGACAGCTACACCTTATATTTTAGCGTTTGGTTGGTGGGGAGGAAGGCAGGAAAATAAAGGTAGAAGTGGGAAGGGCTGGCTGTTGGATACTTCTGGTAAACATTTTAGGAAACACCACAAGCCCTTTTCACAGTGCTGTATAAGAAGAACTTCATGCTTACAGTTGCACACTAAAACTCCACATAATGGGTTATTTCAAGACTGTTGGACGTCTCAAGTTTCGGGCAAGTTTTATGGATGCCAAAATGGGAAGAGCAGAACATTAGCAGAGGTGTAAAAGAGACAACACCTAGGATGAAAGCAGAAACTCAGGTGTTTATTCATGAGCTTTAATTTCTATTCATTACAGCCTAAAGTTCAGAGAGAGCCCATTTGGCTTCTTGCACTACTGCCTTCACTCTCCTTACCTTCCTCCTACCTGCCTTGCTGTATAACTGTGCAGTTATAAGAACTATCCCGTAGGCAATGGACAGCCAAATGTGATTTTCCAGAAGCCTGGAGAAGTCTTCCAGTGGAATCTAGCACTAAAATATCACCTATTCAAGGCTGCACTAAAAATTCCTTTCTTTAAATAGATTTTTTTCTCCCTTAAAAATTAGATACTCAATTCCAGCTCATGGGTTCTTCCACAAATGTACATTAATCTGTTCAGAAGATAAATGACCATATCATTTAACTGTGCCTTCTTCACAAAAAACATAACTTTCTCTTATGATTAGTATACCTTGATCCTTTACATTTTCAAATCCAGTCCCACTTATGAGTCATCATTCCCTCCTCTCATGCACATATGCACTTTTCAGTCTCTCCTCTTCTTTTCATCCTTTGCCTCTTGTTTTGGTAAAAGCTGTAGGTAGGACAAACTAAAATAGCAAGTTTCACTACTGGACATGAGACATCCTTAAATTTAGATCAAACAAGCCCTTTCAAAGTACACTGGATCTTTCCATCCAGACAGATTTATAAAAGCTACATATAATTAGAAAAAGGAATAAGATCAAAAATAGCCTGTGTATGATGGCCCTTCTCAACAGTACTGGATAGGAAGAAGGACAGCCTTATTCTCTTCGCAGCAGGAGGAAGGGTAGGATAATTCAGGGCAGCCAAGGGAAACTCCCACCAGCCTGCAGGCTTCCTAGATTGCTAAAAAGCCTAGAATGTGGTTGGCTCTCAAAAAAACCCTCATTTTCTACACTAGTTTTCACAACCCTGATTCCAAACTATATCAAACTGTAAAACCAAGATTACCCAAGAAAACTTGACTACATTTTACTATCTGAGGTTGCAGGTTCTTATCCAAGGTGAAGCAAAAGTACTTTAAAGACAGTCTTGGAAGAAACCTGCTTTGCCAGTCATATATTTGTCTTGGAAGTATGAAACTCAAAAAACACCCCCAAAACTTATTGTCTTGCCTCAATACCCATAACTTCTGTCCTTTCAACAAGCACTTGTTGATGATAGCAGCGACACTCCTCTTACTCCTGACTTCCCTCCCACGCTTCGTGCTGGCAAGAAGCCCTCACTCACTGCACTAACTTGGAACCAGCACAGGTCTGCGCTTTCCACAGCAAACTGGAAATTTTGTGTCCGCTTCAGGTAAATACATTTTATTGAGTTAAATACAAGAAAGTAAATATGGCAGAGTTACAGTGTTCCTTGTGCAAAAAAAAACCTGAATTCCAAAATAAACAAGAATGCTACACAGATTTCACATTTTACTATCCTGCAAATGTTTCAGTGCACAACGGTGCTAAAGAAAGTATCAGGAGAAGGACGGAAATTTTGGCAGCTGCTGTGGGGAGACCTGAGGCTTCTGGCAGTGGGCAATGTGTGAAAGGATTGCGAGATAAACACATCTGAAGTTTTTTGCTGAAGTAATCAATAATAAAATAGTTACCTTCAAAATTAGGCAAGGGATTAAAGTGATAACTTGTTTTGCATGCCTACTAGTTATAGGCTGTCTCCAGAGTTAATTAGTTAGTACCACACTAGTTGAGTTTATACGTGGAGGTTTCCTCACAACCACAACGATATACCTCCTTTTAGGCTGAAGCCAAAATTCAGTGGTGTATTTTGGTCACAAGAGCTGAATTCTGCAGCAGTGTGGAATAAGCAGGGCACTGGTTTCTCTTGCTACCACACAGGCTGGCTTCGCCTCTCCACCAGAGGGGCAGAAAGGAGACTTTGCTCTGAGTGCAGTCATGGAACCCAGCCTTCCTTGATGAACTTTCCATGTGACTACTGTTAATTACCGCTTACCTAACCAGAAGCTCTAGGAGCCTTCCCATATTCATAACCCATGCAAGATAAGCCCCTCAGCTGTGGCTATGAGCAGCAAAAGCTGTTCCAATTGCTATCTCCAGGGATTCTGTGACCTCTCATGCAATACCACGACACCTGTACTTTCATGTGTTAAAAATCAGTCGTGTCAAAGCCCTGCTGAGACCAACTGTACCTCTCAAAGCAGCACAGCCAGTCCTTCCTCAGGAGGTATTAGGAAATACAGCAACAATTTGGGAGAAGGCCACCAGTATTACAAGCTCACTCTACACACATAACTTCTAGGCACACGTTACGTTTATATCTTTACCTACTTCAATGCCAGCCATCAGAATGTAATTAAATTACATGTAGCCTGGGAGCCTTGGTCGGGGACTGGAAGCAGAGTGTACGAGGCACGGTACAAACACAGCTCTGAGAAAACGCAGATTCTCAGTTGAAGCAACTGCGGATTTCCTCTGGGAATTAAGAACATTTTCAGCCATGTTTTCTCCTCCATGTGCTCACAAAACCCCAAAGCCACCTCCGAGACTTTAAAAAGTTGCAAGCCGGAGACGGGGAGAGCGTGCAAGTTCCCCTCAGCCCTTGGGCACCGGCAGCTACACACGCTGGGTAATCCAAGCAGCACGTAGAGGCACAAAAGCTGCCGATTTCTGTACAGAGCCATCTGTTACGTTTTCGTTATGCACAACTCCACCGGCTCGCAGGCGATGCTAAGGTCGCGCAGGCAGCAAGGCTCTGGCTCTGCTGCCACACCGAGACAGGGGTCTCAGGCCCGGGGAGAGCGCCCACATTGCCCTGGGGGGTCCAGCCTCTCCGGGGGGGCAGGCACCGCCAGCCGCCCCCACCACGCAGCCAGCCGGGCCGGGGAGCTGGCTGGACTGAAAGCTAATCGCTCATTCAGTGTCAGCTTTCAGCTGGAGCAGGTCCCCAGGCCGGCCAAGGAGGTGGGACGGCCTGAGGGAGGGCAGCATGACCCCGTTCGTGGTGACAAGGACCGGGATCACCGTAAGCTGACTGTGAAACCACATCCCCAAAGTGTCTCCCCAGGATGGGTCCAGGAAATCCCCTCCATCGCAGGAAGCGCTCCCAGTAGCACAGACCCGATCCCCAATTCACCTTTTTCCTTCCTGCGCCAGCAGGCAATTAAGGTTACCCTGACTATGAGAGGATTGCATTTCATTTCCAAGAACATGCAGATAGGAAACAGAACTATATTTTCATTTCCAAGGCAAACAGCAATTCCCACGCTGCTGAAGCAAACAGATCTAACATGTTGGTCTGGGGCACGATGGTGGGGAGCAACGGGAAGACCTTTGCCCCTCGTTCACCTACTGCAGATACCTGTCACAACTGGATTGCTTTGTGTTTCAGTCCCCACATGAAGCTACTGACCACCTGAATGATCTTGACATTCAAGTATTTAATCCTCTTCTATATCTTATTGTCTTCAGAGATACTGAATAGTTTACCAAGTAGCACGATCATTTAATAATAGCACACGACTACTGAATTTAATATGTTAAAGCAAGTCTTGTTATACCTATGCTGAAAGAGTGTCTCCAAAGTGTTACAGGGAAGAAACTGGAACTATCAGTCAGTAATATTTTCACTTTTTTCTCACAGCCAGAGCTGCATCCATCAGATGGACTGCCAAAAACAGGGAGAACAAAGCTAATCAAATACTACCACCTTTCTTCCTCTCCGTTATTGCCTCTCCTAAGACTGACCACATTTGTGGTTAAATGCAGGGAGTCAAACTTCCTATAAGCAGTGTCGTTATGGTTCCAGATTTCCACTGTGGTTCAGCTGTATCACAGCTCTGGAAAGGCATACTGGCATATGCTCAAACCGCTGCCTTCACTAGTTAAGGTGAAAAAAATCCCATATTGCAACTGTAAAAGGTCCTTACCTGAATCACTTCGTTGACCTACCTTCTTAAAGATCTTAATATTAAATGTAAAATAAAATAATTTTTTTTTAAAAAGATCACTTTGTTGAAATTGGTTGTCTGGATAGAAACCCTTAGTGAAGGGACTGATGTTATTGCACCATGCCAGGGGAGATGCAAGCAGCTAGATAAACTAGAGAAGCAGAAACCCAGCTCCTTAGGATCCCCAGTACACACCTCGTCCCACTGCTCCTGAGGAATCCTGCTCAGCCCTCGCAAGACCTATGGCAATATATGTCCTATCTTTTTGTCCGAGCAATCCAAAGCATTCATCAGTTCTTTCACAATTTGAAGCTCACATCACTGAGACAAATAGTCCAATCTCAGCTGTAACCAACATGCTAAATGCAGCTGGCATATCCAGTGGCAGGACTAGCAGCTCGTCCCCTCAGAAACCAAGTCCGAAGATGACACAATCTTCACAAACTCACAGGTACTCCAAGCACCTGCTGGTAAGTGTAGCTCCTCACAATAAGACAAACTCCTAAGTTTGTCTTCAAAAAGGGATCAGCTCATTGCAAAACAGACAGAGTGAAGCATGCCGGTTTTTGGAACCTTGCTCTGAAAAAAATCAGATCAGGATACCACAACCCTGTCTTGGTAGTCAAAGTAGACCTAAGAAAGTAAAGAGTTTCAACTCTGCCTCTGAAAGCAATAGGAAGCAAAGGGAACGCTGAAGTTTCTCTATGCAGTTACACACAAGAACAAGAAAGCAACTAGTTGCGGCCCTGATCAGTACTACTATCCAAGTTCCAGTCTTGCACGTGTGGACCTGTAGTGACATGTGCATGAAGATCTCCCCCATGTAAGTGTGCTGCTGCATCAGTCCTGACCTGCATGTTCGCTTCAGTTCAGACTAATACAGCTAATAAGTTACACTTCACATTTTTCCTCAGAGAGGAACAGACCATGCACCTTCCCATGCTCTTAATTCAAAATTCTAGCTGGGAAAAAAATCACTGCACCTGTTCCAAGCTGGGGCTCACGCCCCACAGCCCCTGCAGTCATGGAGCGGCACTCAAACACAAGGCAGAGCAACAAAGAGGACAAAAAAGCCTGGTCTCTGGCATTCAGGGAGAGATAAAATACTTGCAGAAGGTGTCCAGCACTACTTTGCAGAAGAAGAACGATACATTTTCCTAGGATTTGTGTAACATTAATCAAAGACTGAATCTAGACAAAGTATCTGAGAGCAGTTTTCCAGGAGGAAAGCAACCCTTCCAGGGCCATTCCAGCTGCTGGCAGGCAGGCTGTCCCTCACCTTCTAGGCATGCCACACTCGCATGACCAGTATGCCACCCCTCATATCATCGCGCTTTTACACAAAGTTCAAGAAGTTTAAAACTGCTCCAGATGTTTTAGCTCATTCCATTTCAACGAGGGATCGCCATCGAACAAGTCAATGAGCAAGCTCAAGTATCTGATATTTTTAGCTAGATATACTATAGCATCTCACAGATACCTAGAGCTTTCTCCCTGCAAGGTCTTAAGGAGATTCCTTGCTTCTCAACTGCCAGTCAAGCAGAGTTTGGGGGCTGCTCTTTGTACACTGAGGTAACCAAACCCTTGAAATTGCTGGGAAAGCCACATTTCTCCACTTCAAATGAGTACTAGCAATAGATATAATACCTGCCTGGTACAGCTGGTGCTGCTTTCTCCCTTTTGGAGGAAGTAGAGAAACGTGTTCAAAATGGCACTGAGGCCATTGATAGAGCTAAAGGGTAGTCAAGAAAACAAAAGCTAGGCAAATCTGAAGGGGAAAAAAAACAAAAAGGCTGAAATTCTGATCATTTCTTAACTAAGCATAGAATGATTCAATAACTCCCGATTCACTTGGAGGCAGAAATACTTGATTTTGGCCTGAAAGAAAGAGTCAGTCTCTGCATTGCAGATGAGAACAATCACATTTTTGCTTGTTCTGACTTATCGCTAAATTGATTATTCTCCAGGACTGAGAAAGAGAGAGAAAGGCAGAAGATGGTAATAACCCTTATAAAATTATTTAAGAGGGTGAAAGAATTGAATGCGTCTTACTTTTCCTAGCAACCTTCTTTCCTAATTCTGAAGCAGATAAACCACACTAAGGATAGTAACCTGAACATATGGCACTCTCTGAACAAGGGGAATTTGCCTGCCTACAAGCTTGCTCTTCTTTTTTTTTTTTATTAAATATGTCAGTCTCTGGAATCCCCTACATGGCAAAATGGATTTCTGCCCCAGAAAAAAAAATATGTTATTAACTTAGTTCTGTCCACAGAAGTCTGTAACTAAGCTTAACATCTAGCCAATGGCATGCAACCTGTTCACTACTGTTGCATTCATTTCCCACACATTCAGCAAAAGCATGATGTTACCACAATGAGAAAAGGGAAGGACTTCAGTGCCCCAAGGTAAGCAAGAGCAACTTTGGAGAATGGATGACAAGCAAACAATGTCGGAGGTCTCAAATGATCTTGCACCTTTCTCAACCAGCTCTCTTATGAACACCTGCAAAGCACATGGCTCCAAGTGCAGTGACTCATGGGATGTGTTTTTATTTTGCCAGTTCCTTCCCCACACACAAGACACTCTGTGTTGCATGGTCTGGACTTTGAATGCTCCCCAGTCCTTCTGTAGAGCAGCTGAAGCAGAGGACCACTGAGAGGGATGCTGCTGACCCCCAGATCTGGAAAAGCCTTCCTGCAGGGGCCTTGCAAGCTCTCAGTTGCAAAGTAGATGTTGCAAGGGCCCCAAGAAGGGGAAAATACTCCCTGAGGTTCCTCACTCCCGACCTGCAATCCAAGAAGGCAGTTGACAGCAATGTGTGGAAGACAATCACAGAGAAATTCGCCGACAGGAACGAAAGGGTAGCGAGGGTGCCAAAAGGCAAAGGTCTGCATTTTTCTTTTTTTAAGGAACAAATAAAAACCAGCAACAAAAATGTGACTAGCAATTGAAATCAGAAATTAAATTGAAGTAATTTTATAGAAAGAAGCATGAACTGAAGTCAGTCCAAAAGCCACCTAAATTTTCCCCTGACTATCATATGCAGCTTCCCATGTTCATTTGTCATCTTCATGGTGTCACTTCTCAAGAGAACAGTTCTCGACTCAGCACAACAGAGCAGTAATACCAGTGGGCATGCAGAATATTAGCATGTTATAAATAAACTGCTAATTTGAGGTGAGAAAAAAAAACATCAAGGCAGCTCCTATGTGTAAGAACCAGAGAAAGAAAATGAGCAACTTGCTTACACTTTCAAGACACTATCTTTTTGTAAAAGAGCTTTTTCTAACCCCCAGTTCCTGAGAGAAGAAAAAAAAAAAAAGAATAAAGCCAGTGAAATACCCACTGTCAAGACAAAGCAGCCACTGAAAATGCTATTACCGTTCTTAAAGCCCTCCCTGTGCCCACATCGAGTAGTAAGTTGTCTTTTCTACCAGCTCAAGAGGTTTGTGCTTAAAAAGAGTACTACAGCAGAGTTGTGAAGTTTTGGCCTCCTCTCACCCGACTCGCAGTTTTACATAACTCTCAAGAGGCGTTTTTAGGCTACAGATACCACGCAGCTGAAAAAAAAGAAAGAACGAGGTGCAGAACCATTATACAGCAACTTGGATCTGGGTTACTTGGTGCCGCTCGATAAAAGTCTTACCATGGAAAGTAGAACTTTATTCTGCTGAGCCGCCGGCCAGGATCATTCGTGCTTGTGATAGCCCCGATCACCACCCTCCGTCTGCCCCGCGCGGGGTTCCCTTCCCACCCCGTCCCCGGTCTGCAAGGACAGATAACGCCCCGGCACGGCACGGCTGCCACCTCTGGTATTATTTCTGTACCACTCCGGCATTGTCGCTCCTTACCAGCGTGCCACTTACTAAGCAATATTATAAAAGTTCCTGCGAGTATCTATGTTTGCCACAAGCTACGATAATGGCCTCATTGCAATAGCCTTGATAAAAGCTCCAACAAGACAGCTTTCAGATATCGCCACACAAAAAGCCTTCTGTGAGAGCTGTGACGAACATCAATTCCCGCTATGCGAAGACATTAGACAAAGTGTGAACTAGCTTACTGTACAGGGACAAAAAACTGACTGTCAATGTGTGGGACCAACACTGTCTAAAAACACTCCGCTGGCAAGGCAAAATAACACCAGCCTATATACATGGTAATTGCCATTTAATTCCAGAGTTAGCAGCACAAGAAAACAAGTACTGAAGTCACTATTAGGTTACTAGCATCACTCAAGACATTTTAATTCCATATAATTCCATTTCTAGCCTTTCTGATTGGAAAGTGACCCTAAAACCAGCAGATGTTTAAAAAGCCCAAGCAGAAGCTGAAGGAAAGCCCAGTTTCCACTACAGAAGCAGTCAGAGAACACAGCAAACCCTTCAGACTCACTCCTTAAAGCATATATGTTCCAGTACACTGTAGACAACCTGATATATGGGAACCACTATTCCGCATATGGTACAAGATGAGACCCTTTCTGCACATCATTTTATATTTTTACGTTTCTACTTACACTGTGGTAGCACCCAAAAAGGCAGAAGCCTACTGTCAGCATAAATGGACCATACCAATATAAATGCCCAGCCAAGAGGTTACTTTTTTACTTCCAAACCTGAAATTTGCCAGATGGCACTTCTTCAAGGGGAGTCTAGGTAGAAGGGATGCAAGGAAGTCTACATGCCCATTTGTTTCTGAACAACATGCGAGGCAAATTTGAAAGCAAAGTTTTACAGAGAGCATAGTAAAGCCGCTCTATAGTGAAGTGTTTCCCTCTAAAATTACATTTGTACTTTAAAATGTGTAAAAATCATAAAGTCCTACAGCACAGATTCAATGTCTTGCAGCAAAAAAAGAATATATCTATTACTGCACTCCAGTTCTAGTAAGATGTTGTAACGAACGGGCATAACCAAAATTAAGAGAAAGTCACATGTAGAGAGAACTAGTAGTGTCAACCAATAAGCCTGACATGATAGCTAAGAATTTAACTCTTGCACTGGATGCTGACAGCCACCATTGAGTCCTAAACCAGAGACTTTTAATGTCACTTTAATTAACAAGGAAGGAAGTTTGCCAATGAGTTTCTTCCCCCGCCCCACTTTCTAGCAGTAAGTTATGCAATATGCAACAACCTTTGAACCAGCAACTGTATAACAACCAAAAAACACAAAACCAGAATAGCATTGTAAAGAGAAGAAAGTCTTTCAAGAAGTTCATTAATGAAAATGACTTCTAGAATATACATACATTTACCAACACACACATACCACAACATGGAGCGGGACTGCTGAAGCAACCAGGACAAGCAGACACCTCATTACCCAGTTTCCCAATACAACTTATTTTCATTGAAAACAGTTGTTTACATGTTTTCTATGAGTTTTCACAGATCTTTGTGAAACAATTAGTGGCTTGCAATGTCTATGTGATGAGACTCTAAAATTCTGTTGTAAAAGTATAGAAGTGAAAGCCAAAATAATAGCAGCTGCCTCTTCTAACAGTGGCTTGTTCATACAAAGCTTGAGATACCAAGGACCCAATATCTGCAGTACTGCAACTGAACATCACAGGAAGCACCCAATATACTCCTAAAAATCAGTTTCTAGACCCATGAAGTAGGGCACCTGAAAGCGTCATCAGCCGCAGGTAGCAGACACTTCAGCGCATAGATGCAGCCACATACGAGTTGGATGAAATCTTGAAAGCAGATGCAGGTGATCAAATTATGTCTCCTACTTAAACAAAGCGATGAAATGGGGTACTGGTTTTACTTCTAGAGGCAGGAATAAACCAAAGCCATACCTGCCCACTTAGCACAGTCACAGAAAAGATGCCAGCTGATTCTGAAAAGGTGATCTTCAATGCCCCACCCTTCTTCCCTAGCTTAGTCCCAGGCAAAAGACGGCTGGCACAAAAACCTGAAAGCTGCAGGGAATGAATGTACTGTGGTGGCAGAGTTAGCCTGTCAAGTCTTCACACAGTAACAGGTCAGGTCAACAACTGTTCACACTTGTAAGTAGGACAGGAGAGATGCAACACATGCCATTAACCTTAGGCAAGTTCAGTTTGCAAGCAACTACCAACACATTTGTGAAATATTCAGATATGTATAAAAAGGCAGGCTAAAATGCATGAAGTAGAATGCTTCTACCACACAGCAGAGGCCATTTTCAGCGTGCTCCAGCTTCATCAACATCTAGTCAAAACTCCTGTCTTCTCTCTTTACAGGGCTTGCAGACAGAAATATTTACCACAGCTCACCTTGAGCCCACAAGGCTTTAAGAACTCCACAAATGCCACGAGAACCAGCAAACAGCAGCACCATCCAAGCAGACAGCACTGGAGACACCCCTGCCAGGCATAGCACTTCCAAGTGTGGTTTTGGACCAACTTACTTGAGGAAAACAGAAGTGAAATAGTTCCCTTTTAAAGATGTGATAAATTGGGCAATTTTGCCAAGTCTGCCTTCAAAAAGAACTGAAATTGAAACTGAGTCCAAATACTTCAGCAGCAGCACCTCAAGCACGGCAGCAGCCCCATCCTGGAGCCACCAGCAGCCTCTGTCCCACCGCACCCCCTGCCCCTGGGCACATGGAGGGGGTTTCTTCTCCCAGTAGCAGCAAACGCAATTCTGCTCTTGGAAAATAATGCAGGAAATTATTAACTCTGCCAGCCAAAACAAAAGCCCGAAGTCCAACTTAGTCATTTGTAAGGATGAGAGTTGCCACCATATATACACATTCAGTGCTGCCAGCTGTAAATGAGATTATTTGCAGAAACTGTTAAAACCTGGAGATTCAGTTATACTACAAAGAGCTTTCCATTTGCTGAAGTCTTCCTCTGGGCAGGGCTAAATCTACATTACCAGCACCGGTGCAAGAAGCCCATCTGAACTGAAGTCATGGTCTCCAACACATCCTCAGCCAGCAGCTCCTCTGGAAGGCAGAATTAAAGCCCGAGCCACCCTCCCACCCCTCCACACCAGCACCACAACGAGCCCTGCCACCAGAGCCATGGCCATCGGCCCACTACACACCTTCAGAAGCAAAGCCTGAGGGTTTGAAAGGTCATATACTTGAAGCTACCAAGAAAAGCTTACGTCTTCATTTCTCATCCAGTCCTCCTCTTGGTGCTCTGGATGGGCGGAGTGATCTGGACTCTTCTCCCACAGACACACCAGACCTACTGGCCTGCACAGGACAGGGCGTCCAAGGAGGAACGGTGCTGCTTCATTTTCCTTTCTGCAACCCACACTCTGCTATGAGCCATTCACACAGCAGTTGGGCACACCCATCCCCTCTGGTCCATGTCTCCTGTTTCATCCTCAAGGCCAAGTTTAGACTCTGTGAAACAAGCTGTCTCTGAAAGGGTCTCTGGCTCCTGCTAGGCCTGCAAAGTGGGTTCGCCATGTCTTCAAAATGTCTTTCAAAGCTTCCAATCCCCAAAAGCTTCACAAGTAAAAACTCACAACTAACAGATGTGTTTGTTTTCACAGCCTTTTATAAAAGGACACTTTTATTTTAACATTAATGGCTTTCATTTCAGGAGAAATTAAATGGTCTAGCACTCTTCAACATGGAGAAGACAACTGAGGACAGCAGATAAAGTATCATAAACTCTGTAGAGAAACATACATGAGAAAACCACTTTCCCCTACCACAGTGTCTAGGAAAATCCAATAACACTATAGATTGCAAGTTGAAAATGGAAAAAAAAAAAAAAAAAAAAAAAGGCAGAACGAAGGAAAATTTTTTTTTCTTCCATACAAGATACCTAAATCATAGATAGAACTTGTTGCTACATAAGGTCACAATTACAACTAGATTCAAACAGGGACTAGGCAAAAAAATCACAGGCCATCGGTAGCTATAAAACTCATTGGAACCTCTGAGCAAGGAAGTGCTCTCTCAAAGCAAGTAAGAGAAAGGCTGTCCTATAGAAGCCCTCTTCTTGTGGTCCTTCCTCAAACATCTGCCACAGCCATAGTCAGAGCAGTAGTGGAAGAACCCTTCATCTTGCAAGATACAGCTATTCCTAAATTTCAATGCTTTTTTTCTTAATGCTTACACACACTCACAAATGAGCACACTGTAAAAATTAACAGAGCAGCACCAACATACCTGGGACAAAACGAGGGGAAAGAAAATGCCTTGAATTGCTCAATCAGTTGAAGCAGCCTCTACAGAAGAATAAAATGGCTGTAATGTAACCCACATGCAGCCTTTGACAGGCTGGTGGCACAAGGAAGATACCTTCATAGTGAGAACAGGCAAGACCAACTACTGACAACTGAGGCTTGGTGAGCTGATTTAACACCTCAGCACCACTGCATGGGAAGGCTCCTGTCTCCTTCCTTCATCTCACTCATCCCACCTTGGGCCACATATGCCCAATACCTACCACATGCCAGACCTAACGCTCATCAGACCCAGCTATTTTACCTTGTTGAAGCAGTGGAAAACAGAACCACCAGCACGGGTGGATGCTCGTGAAGCACAGAGGGGCAGAGGGGAGAGAAGAGTACTGCCACGCCACGGGTAGGGTGAAAGAGGAGCTACAGAGGACATGGTAAGGGAGAAGCAAGACTACTCCTTCCAGCAACAGTGAAGCCTTTGAGTGGCTCAGCTGCTCACGGAAACCTGCCAGATGCCCTTATCATCATGGGGAAACAAACCTACTGTTACTTCAGTAGTTCTGGTGCCACACCAGCATAGCTTGGCTCTGCGTGAGGATAGCAAAGCCACCACCAGCAAGCACAGCAAGCTACCGGCTATTCCTGTACACTTGCTTTCTACTAGATGCTTGTTGGCACAGTTGGGCAGTCAGGATTTATACCTCTCCGAACTCTCCTCAGGCAGCTGTGCCAAAGGACCATGTGGTACCTCCTCGGGCTCGGAAGCAATCTGTCACTCGAGGAGATGGATTTAAACCAAAGAAACTCCCTTAAGTGATATTCAAAAAGTGAAGGCTCCAGACTCATGCTAGCATTCACTCCTAGTAACACAAGCTATCAGGCAGAGAAATACGAAAACAGCTCTGAATATGAAAACACCTATCTCTTCTAGACACACAAAACTTTCTATTCCTGCAAAATAATGTTCCTAGTTAAACCTACAAGATGCAAAAAGGAAGTGTGTCGTTTTCTCCTGTATTCTAAATCCTTGTTCAGTATTCATGTCATATTTGGCCTGCTCCTTTACCTAAAACCTAGGAGAAGTATTTTGCATTACCCCATTTTTTCCCCTTCCAGCTGTGACTTGCTGAGGAGGAAGAGGTGCTTTCTGAAACACCAGAAAAATGAGAGAGGTGCTAAGCATTTGGTTTGGAAATGTAAATCCTCCCAGCCCCTTCTGAAGTATGCCGAACCAGGCTCTCCACAGCTCATGTCATCTAAAGGCCACAGGAGTTCTCTAAAGATATTCTTGTTAAGAGGATTTAGCCCCTTTTAAAAAGGACTTAACATGTGGGTGGTGTCTCCATTTAAGCATTTTCTCATGGCTAAGAAAATGGCCCTCTTCTTAAAGGCTTATCTTCATAACCCAAAGACAGTAAGAAATTCTCCCCTATTTGAATTAGAAACATTTTGAGCAGCTTGCTTTTATAGCAGCCCCATTTTTAAGTACTGGTATTTGCAAATGGTAGTGACTTTCTCACACCATGCGAGAAGCCAACACTAGCGAGAAAGCTTTTGGGGTACCTCAAACATAAATTTCTCCCACATTTTCATGAGGAGCCAAGCTGATTCAAAAGCTCACTGTCACCAAAATGGCATGGTGTCCTGTGCCCTCTCCGTGGCCACCACCTTCTCTTGATGGTCCCTGGCACTTACCAGACCTTCCCGTTAGCAGGTTCCACCTGCCTGCCCAGCAGAAACCCTTTATTTATTTATTTTGGTTGGGGTTCATTCTCCATCTCAGGAAGCCTCAGCTTCCAGAAGGGAAGAAGGGAAGTGGCACCAGCCCCTGTTAGGGCACAGGAGAGGACACAGGATCACCTGCCCCTTGCAGCAGCACTTGACCCCATCTCCAGATGCTCAGGCTTTCCACAGGAGCTCAAGCCAATGGTTGCTTTGCAAGGGTTAATTCTTCATTACCGCTCGTGTTTAAGCCATGGCAGGGGTTCAGATCTGCCCAGTAACAGTTTCTATTAACTCCACCGGAATTGTGAAAAAGCTCCTCAAGTTGAAAGGGCAGGCAGCCTGGGTCAAAGCCTCCCAGAGCCTGGGCTCAGTGAGGTCCAAAAGCCTGGTTAGCAACCCTCGCAGGAGCCTCTGTAACAGAGCGAGGAACAGGCTTTGGACAGTATCAAGAAACCTGCTTGAGAGATGGAGGAGTGTGCAAACTCTCATCTCTCCAGGGCTGGAGCCACCTGTTGTTATGGACTAGGCCACCTTTCAAGGCTTTTTCCAGCACAGTTACACTTAGACAACCATAGATAAAGTAGCTAATGAATTCCCAGAAGGGTGGGAAAAAGCTTACTTTGGAAAAAAAATAACTTTTTATTTTGCTGATACAGCCAAGCACCTCCCTGAAGATCCTAAACCGTACTGCCACACTGACTCTACCACTTACACCATAGTTCATATTTGGAAGAGATGAGGGGGTTGCCAGTGCAGTTACATCTGCAAAGATAGAGTATTTTCATAACCCTAACCAAAGCAGGTGTGCTGGCCAAATTTTACACTTCACCCTACAGTCTTTTGCATAGCAGGGCCTTGTTTTCAGCTGGGGGTCTCTGTCTCCATGTGCTACCTGCAACTCAAGTAAGGAAGCACTAAATTTATATTGGTGCTGCTCAACTGCACTTGCTGCCTCAACTACCCAGCATTTTCTTGACCCTCTTACCAGGCTTTGACACCCGTTTCTCAAAAACGCTCAGCTAGGAGCCAACTGGGAAAACACTCTTGCCTTCCCATCCCAGAAAATCCTCTGTGAGTTATGGAGAAAACTAGGTGGGAGCTGGAGAACTGCAGAGGGGCTGGGTCATCTTCCCACCGAGCTGTTTGAGGAGCAGAAAGACAAGGCAGAGCACTGAGGCACTTCAGCCTTACTTCCCAAAAGATGGGTCTGCAGCAAACCAGCACAGCTCCACGTGAGCACAAGCTGTCAGGGTAGAGCGGGATGCACAGCCCCTTTCCTGGCACGTGCCACGGATGGCTTATCGCCCTAGGAGGGTGCCAGCCAGAGCCTATAGATACCACCGGCCTCACTGCTCTCTTCCTCCCCCATCCCACATCTCTCCCAAAAGTAAACATGGGAGCTGAGAGCATACAACAAACTCACCTACAACTTGCGTTGGGACTTGTTTGCAGGCAGACCCCAAAATTGCCTTCCTGCTTCCAAACCTTTAAGGGGGGGAAGAAGCCTTCCTACAGTTTTATGGACAGGAGTTCCTCCCATTAGAGAGGTAAAATTAAAGAAATGAATGCTATACCAAAAAAAAAAAAAAAACCCACAAAACACCCAAAACCAAAAACAAAACCCCACAAAAGCACTAAATTCATATTTAAAAGTCTTGTAGCACCCATTAAGGAGAAATTTTAGGAGTTCCCTATGATAACAGCATCCCTCCCACAGAGCCGGAAAATCCCATACAATTATTCTCCCAGAATCATCCCGTAACATATACTCCTCTTTGTATTCACTTAACAGCACCTTCTAGGAATCAAACCTTTGCTTAGGACAGACAAATATTTACAAAGCATCCTGAAACAGCCTATTTGACACCCATCACTGTTAGGGTATGCTGAAGACCGGGGGCCCTAAGAGATGAAGTATACATACTTATTTTTAAAAAAAAAAAAAAAAAAAGGTTTGGATGGGATTTCAAACTTCCATCACTACCTCAGCAACCAACACCTGCAAAAACCCATGCAAAAAGAAAAAGCAGCTCCTGCCATCCTCACAGTTTCTCAGCTGCACGAAGGCACAAACGCTGCTCCCAAGCTCTCGCAAAAGTATTTCAGAATTACAGTAGCATCCAATACCTGGACCATCACCGACTGCGTGCGGGGGGAAGGGGCGGGAGGGGGTGTTAAAGCCCCTTTCGCCCGGGCAGGGGCGCACCGGAACGGGAGGGGATGGAGTGAGAGGTAGTTCAGCGATTCCACGCCGCCGGACGGGGGTCGCGGGCACTGGGGGGGGGGGCCCGGCTCCCACGACCCCCGCCCGGCGGGGATGCCCTGCGTCCTCCCCCGCTCTCCCACTCGGCGGAGCCCACGAGGGCCGAGCGCGCACCCGAAAACAGAGAGGACAAAGAAAACCCCACGAGTGAGGGGGCGGATTTTTTTTTTAGGGGGGGCAGAATTTTTTTTTTTTTTTTTATGGGGCAGAATTAGTGGGATAGAATTAGGGGGGGGTGGGGAAGGGGTCGGGCGCGCCGCCGCCCCACGAGTCACTGACCTGCTGCAGGGGCATTTTCGAGAGCGGCGGGGGCCGGGGGCGGCCGGCCGGCGGTCGGGCTGTCCCAGGCCAGAGGGAGGAGGAGGAGGAGGAAGCGGCGTCCCCCTCCCCGCCCGCCCCGGCTCCCAGTCACAGCCGCGGCCTCCGCGCACGTGTGCCAGACGTCACCGGCGGCTCCGGGGGTGAAGCGGAGACACCGGCGGGGCACGGCCCGGCCCGGCCCCCCGCCCCGGGGGAAGCGGGGCCCTTCCCCGCCGCCGGCTTCTCGCTCTTTTGCACCCGTGCAACGGGACGTGGCGGGGATTCTTTTTTTTTTTTTT
>VWYH01005920.1:4505-25275 GCA_013399365.1 Pampusana beccarii
AATGGCAGGAAGATGTGCCAGGGGAGGTTCAGGTTGGACATTAGGAAAAGGTTCTTCACCCAGAGGGTGCTGGAGCACTGAAACAGGCTCCTCAGGGAGGTGTCACAGCCCCAAACCTGACAGTGTTCAAGAAGAGACTGGACAATGTCCTCAGACACATGGTGTGAACTGTGGGGTTGTCCTGTGCAGGAACAGGAGTTGGACTCTATGATCCTTGTGGGTCCCTTCCAACTCAGGACATTCTATGATAAAACGAGCATGTATTGTTTTTACACACTGGTGGAGTATATTCACTTTTCCCATACCAATATCATTAGTTTTGCACTTGATATGGTTTGTACTTTTCATGTTAACTTGCTTTAATAAAATCCAGAAATGTCTCTGGCCTTAGACTTACATAAAAATCCTATTACAGCAAAATTATTTTTATGGTTACAACACTGCCTTCTTATGCTTTTTGTGACATTTCTCTGTATAACACATGAAGAATTGCCACCTTGAAGTCTTTAAGCTTTTTTATTACAATGAGAAGACAGATTTCCTCTTTGAAGTGCTGGTCTTGGGCGACTGTTAAGAAGAGCTGGAATAAATTTCTGAGAGGTCTCACATCTGACCTGTGCTCGGCAGTGTCTCCACCTACAGCCTGTCTCAGCCCTGATCGGGGCTTTAGCTCCTGGTATTTTTCTGAGCTTTTCTGAGTGCTGGAACAACGTGATATTTCACGATCGCTTACTGACTGAGACACTTGCAGGAGATCCAAATGTGCTCCACCCGGTTCCAAGAGATGTAAGAAGCCTATGGTCCATATGGAGAGCTCTGGCATCAGAAACATTGTCCTCAAAGCCATAGCAGCAGAGGCCACCTCCTGTAATACATGTGCCTCGTGGTATCTGCAGGGAAACAGCGAGTTCAGCACTTAGGCACTCCAGCAGGACCAGGTCTTCTGCTTGTTGACTGCCAAGGACCAAACAGGAACCAGAGACCTCAGGCCACAGCAGGTAACAACCCAGAGAACAAACGCAAGTGCACTCCTCCTCCCATCCCTGCTCGAGGCTGGGACAACTAGTGACGGCAAAGAATACCCCACACCAAAGGCGGTGCTGACACTCCATGGCAAATCTGAGCACCATGTACGTGATGGAGAGAGAAGACCTGTACAGGTTTGGGTTTGCAAAGGTCTCAAAGGAAGCCCATTTAGATTATACGGGTATGGGTGGAGGAGCAAGGTAGGGCCTGAACTTGGAATGAAAAAATGTATATTTTTGCCTTAAACCATTTTGAGTTTCAGCTGCACTGTGCGCACTTGCCTTTTTGCCAGGTACCAATGCTCAGAAGTGGGGCTCTTAGCCTGTTTTTGGTGTCTCTCAGAGCTCTGTAGGCAGGTCAGAAGAAACTACCATACACGAGTACAGGACTCATCTTTCCCTGGGACAGGTCCCAACGCTTTGGATGGAAACACGCCCTACAACTCACACCAGGAGACGCAGCACACAGTGCTGTTGCTGCTCCTAAGAGCTCTTTGGCTCAGGAAGACTTTTCAACAGAATGCCAAAAACCAGAAGGGTTACAGAGATAAATGCTGTGAGTGGCTCCTGCCTTGACACTTGGGCTTTGAATTATTTGACTGTCTTAAGGAATGGTCTGAGACCACCCTTGGGCAATTGAGAGCCCAAGAGTGAGAGCATTGCTAAGCTGCTTTGGAAAGTGGTATCTCAAGCGAGGTATGACATGTCCAAAAGCATCATTACTCAGAGCCAAACCCACTTTAAAATAGTTTATTGATACATGAAAAAAATACACTATCTTCGGAGGCTTTTGGACTCTTGCTCTTCTAGACTTGTGTCCTGTACAGAAACAGCCTCAGCTCTCTTCCTGTGAAATTCCTCTTTCTATTTTTTTACCCAGGATGCTTTTAAGTGTAGATGATTGATCTTCAGAAAGGGTTATTAAAAATATTTGAGAAAAAAAATGGAATAATATATTTCAACTTCTTTAACTGGAACCCCAAAAGATCATCCCTCCCTCGTCTGAGTTTTTAATTCTTTTCACTTCCAAATCCAGATACCAAACACGAAAGAGTTAAAGACACAATTCCCACCGTATTATGTGAAATAGCAACATTATGAGATGTGGGAAAGATAACATTTACTGGTAAATAATGCATTATATGTCAGACTGGCAAGAAACACAGCATTGATTGTGTTTCGCTTTGTTCCTCATGAAAGTGGTCTCAGTTTTGAAAAGCTGTCACATTTATGGGGGATTGCAAAGTACATTTGGCAACTCACTGTAAATATTATTTATGGGGATATTTCTGAAATCAATTTGGCTGTCAGAGGGCTGTATAATTTACACTATGTGTATGTATGTATGTACGTATGAGGAAATCCCATAGGTATATTTCCTTCTGCCACTTGAAACCAATTTTGTAGGAAATAGCTCACAGGAAAGAAAAACAGATAAATTCGGGGAGGGGAAAGGAGGCCAGGCATTGGCTTTCACTGCTATTAGTAACAAAAGCAAGGAGGAGATCTATAATGACCTATTTACACGGAATGCACAATGCATACTGAATGCATATCATGAATCTGGGAGGCAGTAAATTGTCATCTGATAGAGATTCATGTCCTGTGAGCAAGGGAAAAGCCCTGTATTAGTTCCATTTGGGTGTGAACTACTGAGAGGCGATATAGCCTCCTTATCTCATTTCAATTTGGAATTGTTTGTCCTGACTGTACATAAAACTACTCGCTGGCATGGGACAGATATTGGCCTGACCCACCTTTCTCAACTTCCCTCTTTGGAACTGACTCTGTTTAGACAGACAATGAATATTCACTGACTTGGAGAAAAACTAGCCTTTTGACCTCGTGGGTAAGCCTGTCACCTGGCGCGTGGAAAACCCTGGGTCGGGCGCTTGCTCTAATGATTGTTTCACCATTTACCCAAAGGGAAGGAGCTCTGCAGGAGGAGGCTGAGAGCACACTGCCTTTGCACGCGTGAATCTGGGCACTCTCCTGCGGTACGGAGGTTGGGTTCGCACCCCAAGCCTGGACAGAGCAGCACAGACTGCTCCTGCGTGGTGAACTTCTGCTTCTGGGGCTTCTTGTTGCCTTCTCAGTCTGAGAAGGACCAGCACAGAATAATGGTATTTTGAAGTCTCAAGAGCTTCCTCGTGAAGGGAGGAGTATTCCTTGTTTGGCTCTAATCATAATTTTGTATTTGAGGTGACATTTGCCCTTTGCAGCAGAGAGCCGGAGTTTGAGGCTGTCCCTGGGGAACAAACAGGGACTGAGATCTCTCCAGGGCTAAAAGGATGGAGGTGCTCCCACATGCACAATGCAAACCCGCGTTGGAAAACAGCACGGGCATCTCACCTTGTAGCCCCTAAGCCCACAAGAGAAACATTCACCCAACCACCACTCACCCGCTTTGCCCTCTTTTCCTGACCTTTACAATCCAGCGGCAAAAATAAGTTTCTGCAAGCACTGTGCCAGTTGCCTTCCACCATGTCAGAGCCTGGCAGGGAAGCAGACACCACGTGAGGGCCGCACATGCCCTGGGGGTAAGGGCAGGGAAGGTTTACATCCCCTCGCCTTAACCTGTCCCCCAGAGAGCTCTGGACAGAGATGGCTTGATGTGAGCTTTATCAGGTGGTGTTAATGCTTACCTCACCTAAAGTTCACCAGAATCAGGTAGCACCCCTTACTCACGTCATCAGGCTTGGACTCAGGCTGGAATTGGCCAACATTTCTTTTGATTTGGCTTGCCAAACTCTAAGCGATCAAATGTCCCTCCCCAATAATAACAGAACTGTTTGTAAGTGCTGCAGAAGACAACTTGCTCCTCAGTGCATCCGAGTACCTCAACGAGATGCTGAGCTACTCTCCCAATAGCGTCATGAACCCTTCTGCAGCTGAATGCACTCTCAGGGTTCCCAAAAGTAACCTTCTGATCTCAGTCTTGCTTGCCTCTGTCACAAAATGTAATTACATCTTGTTTAGTACTGAAATAAAGGTTCATTAAAGTACGTTTGCTATGGTGTAACAAGGTAGCTGAGGGAAGGGATATTGCAAGGAAGAGAGGCTGATGGAAAGGAAGAAGCGGAGTCAGAGGACCAACACGGCATAACAGAGCATTCCACGCTCTCCTAGGCCCATCGCCCTCCTTCATCGCTTGTGCTCCGTCCCTGGAAACACTGCAAACGCAAATAAGTCAAGCCACAAAAAAGTCATGCACTCCAAGACATAGTTGTTTGCATTTCCTTCTGCTAGTTAAAGCTCATGTTCCCTACTAGCTGGTTGATAATCAACACCTTCCTCTTCTTTCTACTGGCCTCTTCATCCATTTCTACAAGGGTAGGGTCAGAGCACTGACCTCTCTGCTGTGCAAGATGATAAATAACCTCCAGCCTTCAAGTGACACAGGTGGCCTAGTAAAAGACTGGAGTCACCCAAAGTGTCTACGTCAGACAGGACTCCTCGGCATGAACAGTGGTACCCAGCTGCATTCGTAGGGTAAAAGCAAATTACAGCTGCCTTGTCCTCTGCTGACTGCACGTGAAGGCAGAAGTAGCATTTGGCTATTTTAACTGATTGAACACATCAAAGCAAGTAGGAAGTTCTTGGCAAGTAACATCACAAGGTGTGATTTCTTTCCAGTAACGAGTTTCACGGGTTATTCTGTGTTCTGCCACAAAATGCAAGTATGTCAGGTACTATTGATTAGTTTCATACCAGTGCTTCCAAGAGATCAGCAGAGTGAAAATGTTAAGAAAACAATTGAGACTGAAAACCTACAGCGCTAGGAAACCACGTGTGGTTCCACGGGTCATGCTTCTTCTGTTAAAAGTGAGCGTTTTGCTGAGCCTTTAACTACAATGGTGGGGAGATGTTGACTTTGCAAAACAAAGGTGTGGAGAGAAAACCTGTCTAGTTGAAGAAAAAGTGCACAGAGCTAAGAAGAAAGAAGCTGTGTCTCAGTTTTTTCAGCGCTTCAGTTCAAGATCTCTGACTTTTTTACCCCATCTGTTCTTGACAGATTATGACTCTGCCGTCACTTAGGAAGTCTGGTCTCACTGTGTGTTAGCCCATCTCTCATCTATCAGATCTGTTAGTGTAAGACCTACCCAGTACAGTGGAAAGGCTGATTATTACTGCAGCAAATGAAATAAAGCGACTCTTGAGCGATTATGTGTGTTAAGATACTTTTAACTACATAGGTCAGCACTAGATTACAAGCCTCCTGCTTTTATGTGATCAAGTTAAAGGTTACTGCCAGAAGCAAGACATCACAGCCACTTCCTGGTTTGGGTATATCCTAACTAATAATGATTTGAATTTGAACATACAATTCCAACAGGCGAAAAGCTTTTGCTGAAATTACTGTACAGAAATAGATAAATGGTTTTAATACTGATTAATAGCAGAAAAGTAAGAGTGCCAGGACAAACTGATGCCTTTGACACCAATTGCCAGAGTCTGTGGTTTCTAAGACAGAAGCTTTTATATACAACATTTATATCTCTGACAGTTAACTATATCTACATACACCACCAAGGCCCTCACAACTGCAGAGAATAACGTGAAGCATTACAACTTAAAAATATTAAACCAGCAACAGCTGCATCAATTTTTCCCCTCTTTCAAATACCTACCTCTTTGAGCCCACGACCTGGATTTCCAAAAGCAAATCTTTCGATACCTGAGATGAAAATAACACAGGCATAAAGTCTAGCTCCTTCAGTGGAGCACCTATAGCTTTCCAAAGAAGGATCTTTACTGTTTCATTGCCTGGATCATATGCAGTCTGTGCAGCAAGGAGAGATTCTAACATTAGCACAGAGGGTCCATTTCTAGAGGAAGCAGTCATTCTTTTGCCACCTTCCTCAAGGCAAAAAAAAAAAAAAGCTCCTTCAATGTTAAAATGCCTAGCCTAGTTTTTAAATTCAACTAAAACCTAAAATCCCCGCTTCCTGCTATATCTGCTTTACGTTCTTTGCCTTTGTATGCTTCCAAGTTCGGATTGATTCATAGTTGCCCCTTCTACACAGATCTGCAGATCTTTTTCTTCAAAGCATCTAAGATGCTCAGCTCACACTGCAGAATAATGAGCAGTCAGGATAGCTTCATGGTGAAGTTACTCCTTGTAATTAAAAAAGAAAAAATCTACACAGAGCCCATCACTGAAAACAGAAATGACAGTACACCTTTCCCCATTGCCCACAAAAACCATCATCATTCCCATGACTCACCACATCAGACCCCTCAAAAAGCACATGTTCTGAATATCTCATGTTACAATTGCACATCTCTAAGCTTTATTAGGCCTCCTCCACAAGATTCTCCTTCTGGAAAAGGTTTCAGTATGCTACAGCTTCTGCAAGGATCCACATTCAGCTGAAGTATATGAAAGCTCTGATGTTCTGCTCATACTTGCACCAATCTCTCGGCCCTTGCTCCATTTCCTTACTCGTGAGGAATGGAATTGTTAACAGTGCTCAGAGTTCAGTAGCGATTGCTGGGCTCAGGCAATGCCCTGCAGATGGAAACTGGACACCCTCAATGTCACTAAGGAGATCTGCAGACTACAACCCCAGAATCCCCACGTGACAGCTGAGTTTCTGCAAAGGACAGAGTTGCTTAAAACCAGCACAAATTTAACAGATTTTCATCTAATTTCTGGTTCTCGCTTAAATTATCTTTTTTGTTTTCTAAAACCTGTCTCCATAGGTAAAGTAATCAATGTCCCAGTATAATTGTATTATAATAGTAAGCTGTTGAGATATAAGAACGTTTATGTAAGGACTATTTTTCACTCTAGGTTACTTTAACCTGGTAGCATGATCACAATTCCAAAATAATTTACCTTAGGATTAACAGATTTTCTTTCAGCATGTAACTGGAATTGGTTACCACCAATAAAAAGACAAAGGAAAAAAGCAAACAAAATGAAACACACTGAGTATTGAAAAGGTATGCCTAGAAAAATATGACCTTTTAACACTTTCCATCAGAAATGTCTAAAGACTCTAAAAGACTTATTTCGTCTGTTAAAAGACCGTTTAAAGCAATTGCTTTTTCCCCACTTTAATTCATTTTCGTATTTGACAAAATAAAATACGAGGCAGGCACACTATATCTAAAGACTTGAGACCAGACGCTACTACAATAGCAAACAGTACACCACTGTTCCTGCATATAGTAAAAAGAGAAAAAAAAAAGAAAAAGAATGATAATTGACAAATTCATGTCCATTTTCACAGACAAAAGTAACTTTTGTCTTTCACTAAAGCAAAATATAGTACCTGTACACAATAATAAGAAATACAAATGCTGACAGAGTGTGAATCTCTTGATGACTCTGGTTTGGACATTTATTTAAAGGAAGCATAGAAATAGGGAAGAGCAAGCACTATGCACCTCACACACCATAGGAAGTCTTACATCTGACAGATGAACAGAAATATAGGATAGAAATCACTGTCCACCAACATTGCTTTTTCATCGTTAGAGCTTACACTCCTGAAAGGCAACCATAAAAATCCAGGAAAAAAAAAAAAAGTTTTAAGATAAGTAAAGAAATTAAAAGGTCAGATAGCTACTGCTATGGACAGAAATCAGAGCTTGCAATTCTGAGAAACAGCATTCTTCATTCGGCTTCAAGTCGAGGTAAGACAGGAAGAATAAGATTTCCAAATGCAGAGTCTTGAGTTATGAAGTATCCTGAGGAATGTGCATGTGCGTGCTGGAAAAAGAAAAACATTTGTTAAAGCGTAACTCCCTGCAGCACTGATACAATTCAAGACTTTACAGTTTCTGCAGCATTTATTATTTATTCCTCCCAGTCTGCTCCTCAGCTCCAATAGTCAAATTCAAAACCAGCATATCAGCCCCATCTGATCAGGGCCCACCAAGGGAATTAACTTGGCCGTTCCCTGCTACTCCTTTTTCAGGAAATCCCGTGGACCTGGGGAGAGCAGAAAGCGAACTCCTAACTGCTCTCCTTTGTCTGGACTCCCATCCATAACCAATTTACACGTCCTGGTATGTGACAGCTGCCACATGCAACTGCTATTATAATTTAATATAATAATGAATTTAACAACTGCTATTAGAAGTGTGCACAACCTGAGGCTGCATGTACAAATGCAATCTGACCAGACACACCCTTGTAAAACACGGGACACCAGCCTCCTGCTCATGTGATGTATATCCGCTTGTTCGCCTCAGGAGGGCAGCTGCTGCACATGGCTCTGGCCAACCTTCGTAAAAATCATACGTAGCCCTTCCCAAGTTCAAAGACTGGACTCTGGTCAGCTAGACAGCCCACATATGCTTTCCTTCCACCTCTACGAAAAAGCCCCAGTGGCTATCAAATCTAGCCTGAGCCAGCAGGACACCAGCCAGCGCTCACTTCTGCTCCCGTTCATTTTAGGGGAAGCAACCTGGAGCCTTTACTGGGTAACAAAAAACCAAGGCATAAGACACATGAACAGGGTTGCTGGTTTGCATCTCAATGTTTTTCCCCACTTCTGTGCCCTCTGCCAAATTCTAGAGTGCCAGGAAGGCAAGTGGCCATGTACTGTTTTTGCTGCTTAATTTCCAATTTAAACACCAGAATCAGCACGGTCTGACATGAGCAAAATAGTAGCAACTAGAAGCCTGTATATGTACAAAGCTTTTTAAATGTTTCAAACTGCAGGGTATTTACTTGGCATCTGCGCAGATTCAACCAAGGAAAGCCATGTACCTAGTTCTCCCTACACTTCACGAGACATTCAGACATATGATGAAACTGATTATTGACAGAGATGTGCAAAACAGCTGCGATGATACTGCAGGCTGCATTCTTACAACCATTTCAAGGGAGAATGAACTGATAGATTTAAGTTTTCATCCTAACAGAAACTCCACTTGTGATAAATACAGAACTGTATGAAACCTAACCTCTAAAGGGAGCTTTTCATTCTCTAGGTGCAGGACTGCTCTCTGAAGGGATGCACATCTAAAACAGAGCCAAGCCAAACTGAACCTGACCGTATCAGCTTACCTGCAGGGCAGCCTTCTGCTGTGCTGCGATGTGCTGTTGCTCAGCATGATCACGGAAATCTTTGTTCAGTGGTGATCTTGCAAGTGCAATGCTGCAAAAAAGAACAAGATGGCATGATATGAAGCACAGAAAAAAATGTTTCCTTGCCATTCCAGCCACAGATCCCGTGATTTCCACAGCTAACGATTTATTTGACTCGTGGCTTGACAACTGTTAACTACTGTTTGGAATTACCATTTGTTAACATAAGAGAGGAAAGGAAAACGGAGTGACCATAACTGTATCATTTGACCTAACATGAACAACTGATGTCAAACTAAACCCACAAGACTCAGTCCTGAAGCCTGCTGTGGATTTTGCTCATGGGTGGAGCCCCAGTGAGGTCAGTGAAACCACTGGGGTGCAATATTAGACAATGTCAGCAACTTTGAAAACAACAGCTTTGTGTTTTCACCATTACTCAATCACTCAGTGACTGTTCTAAGCAACTGTGATAAACAGAAGCACTAACAAGAGCTTTACAGTCTTCAGTATAGGACCAATTCTTTTGAAGGTGGGCAGCAGATCACTGCTTATGGTAAAGAAACTTCCTATTGACGTAACTGCAATAATGATCCTCTGATGACAGCTTAGAGTACCTAAACTTGATTTCGTTTGTTTATATCAGTGCAGCATACACTTGGTTTCAAATTAAAATTTCTAAATAGATTTTCTTGGCTTTTATATCTCAAGACCTGTCCACCTCATGGACAAGAAAAAGAAAAGAAAAAGCAGACTTTTTTCCCCCCCCAACTCTATATAAGTAACATGATGAGCCATCCTCCAGATGGAAATCAGTGAGGACTGCCATTAGAGCTGTATTGCAAAGCAATTCACAACTGAAATCAGCCCTGAGGACTGGTGCTGAAAGCCCAGCTCTCCTCAGTCATAGAGACAAAAGTATGAAGGACAACAACAGATCCACACAAACTCATTAAGTGACCTTTCCCAGCAGGTTCACGTCAACAGGTGATTCAGTAAATCAGTTTTTCAAAAGCAGCCATGCTCGAGAAAAGCCCTTTAGCCAAATCTATGCCTAAGTGCATAATGAAACCTAAGTAACAATCCTCCGAGCAGATTTTAAGACAAATATTAAGATAACCTTCATTGCTGGAGAATAGTACTACTCAACTTATTTAAAACCAGTATTTTCAGTTATTTTGAAGGTATTTATTTTGCATTTAATTGTGTACCCTCTACCTTTCCAATGTGATTTCTGTAGATAGTCTTAATCATAAGCTGACACACTTCAAGAAAGATCTTCTGTTCTTGGATAGAGCGTTCTCATATGTCAAGGATAGAAATCAATTAACTCACTCACCCTTAAGCTGACCATGGCACTATTGTGCTTTAGGTACATCAAGCTCCTTTCTGTCAAGTTTGCAGAATTCCTACAGTCTCAATTCTGACAACACTGTGGTCCAAAGCCACAGAGCTGCCACAACACTCCTGCCACAGAACTGTCAGCTTCTCAAAAATCACCCCTCAGCAACCATGCCAAAGCAGAGAGTTTGAAGCTGCTCTGTAGATTCCCCCCAATCACCCTCTTCAAAATTAATAAATTCTAATTCTTCTCACTAGCATATAGCATTATTTTTCCTTACAGAAAAAACAAAGCAAACAAGCACTCTCTGAATCTCTGCCAGACTCACAATGAAGCATGGAAACACTGTTGCCAGGAGTCAGAAGTTGTACATAACAGTACGATACTTCTATTTTCTTCTCTAATCGATAATTTTTGCTTGAATAATAACTGTATACAGAGTCACTCAGAGAACTAATTCAGGCGATTTCAAATATTCTGCATGCTTTTTGACAGTATGAAGGAATTAAAGGGGACCTAGAATGTCCTTGAAAAAAGGACACAGGCAGCACTCAGACTGTATGCAGAGTATGTGACTCTTGTACAGATACTGCAGTAACACACTGTGTCTAGAATACGGCACTGCACTCACTTCACGGTAACCTGAAAGATCAGGTACCTCAATTTCTCCAATCACCAGTGTGTGATTTTCTAGTTACTGATTTATGATAAAAATCTAATATTTTTGTCTTAAATGGGAGAAATCTCAGTGACAGCTCTTAAACTCAGATTAGAGTATTACACCTTACGGTGTAGAATCATTCTTACAACACAGCATCTCCTACAAGACCTACAGTAACATAAACTGGCCTTGTTTTGCGAACAAGGAGTTTCAAAGATAGCTCACTCCTGCCATAACTGTTCTCTAAACACACAGTACTCTGAACCTAATGGTCGTCTGCTTCCATTCCTTAGGGCATTTTAGCATAACGACTAAATCCTTTCTCAGTGTCTGCTCCCTGATTTTTCTTTAAGGTAGACTTTAATAGAGTTGAGTAAGCATATCTGCTTCTCCCCTTCTCAAATGGAAGTGATGTAAGCCAAAATTCAGGGTCTGTAAGCAATTTTAAATACTAACATGCTCCTAAAGCGCAAGATCTCTCTGACTGGTTGTTGAGGATGGTCAGAAAACACTTCCGATAGGTGTTGATATAAATTTACAGCTGACTTGCTATTTTTTTTCCTTTGATGTAACCAGTGATGTCCAAACAGGTCTAAGAACATAAAATACCTGGCTCCAGGGTGATTTGTGGAAGACTGGTTTTGCATAAGTAATTTTCTCTTCTCCTTGTCTAGTTCTGCCAGGATTGCAACCCTATTTTTATTCTGGAAACCTGGTGGGAATGACAGAAAAATATTAGAGAGATTTACTTGATTTCTATGGCCCAACTCTAACCTTGTGGAATAAAGTCTCTGTACAATATGACACTATGATGAATTCACTAATCTTCAAAGCCTTCCACCCATCTGAAAGGCTACTAATAAATAGGTTTCATTCTACCTTTTCTCATTTTACTACATGAAATAGCTTCCTTAAGCTATCATACATATTAATATATTTTAAAATACAGGTTTCTACCTCAAGTTAGATCCAGCCCCTTCCCAAGCCAGTTCTGGAACTATAAACAATGTACATAATCAAATACTTGCCTTTGAAAAGAAGTACACTTACCAGGTTCTAGATTATAAATGCAGACACTGAATATACTACTTAATGGTAATAAGGGAGTAATATATTCAAAGGGTCTAATTTCTCATGCCAGTAAACTCAAACTATAATACAAGTTTCACATATGTAATAATGAGACAACCACTAAGCATGCACACATGCTTATACAAAAAAATGAAACCTTTTATTTAATCTATGCAGAGAGGTTTTAGTTTTAATATATCGATGTCCTTACGGATACACACTACCCTTATCCTGAGTATGATCACAATAGAGTACGACGACAATACCAGAACAGAGAAGCAAAAATTAAACTGTCTGGACACAAGATGAGAACGTGGCCTTTATTTGCTTTTTACATCATTCTCCCAAAAGGACCTTGCATCATAGAGAAGGGGTCAGGAAGTGCAGTGAATGAGGGAATTTAGAAAATGCCTAAAATAGCTGCCATTTGTGTATTTTCAAAATTGGCTTCTAAATGAAAGTGTATCAAAACCGCCCTACTTACACATGGCTTCTATATGGTAAAGGATCTCTTTGTGGCCACCAAATAAAGCACACACGCAAGTCTCTGCTGTTACCCACTATGCCCGTACAGCAGAACTGCTGACAACAGCTACAGAGCCGGCTCCTACAGGCCTCTATGCCACTAAGGACACTTCTCCTGTCAAGAATATACATACACTTCCTTAAACTCTAATTTACTGCTATTCCATGAATATCAAGGCACTACACTGTCACCAAAAAAAAAAAAAAAAATCAGAAGTTATGTCGTTTATTTCCTTTGTACAAAAAGTCCAAGTCTTTCCCGTTAGACACTACTCTGTGCTGTACCCCTGCCCCTGTCCTGAGTGCTGTTTCAGTAACACCACTAGAAAATCATGGAATCATAGACACAAGTCTTAAAGGGAGTATTAGCATGTCAAGGCAAAATGATTTCAAATTTATTTTCAATAGCTGCACTCAAAGTTCATTCCCTTTGAGAGATGTTCTGTCGCTGCTCCATTACATAATCCACTATTCCTTTCATCAGCACGGCTCAATGAATGAGACAATTATCAGGTAGAAACCTTCAACTCTAAATAATAATTTGCATCTGTACTGCCTTGCTATCAAACCCTCACCTTTTTCTTTTACTATGCCTAACATATGCACCCCTGAGCCTCAGTGTCTCAGAGCTCTTGAAAGGAGCTAAGTTGTTTGGTTACATTTTTATTGTGGTTTTATGCAATATCACCCATGCCCTTCACATTTGTTAACAGATTTTTTTTTAAGTTACATTTAATTGCTATTTTTCCATCTGTTACTCTCTCCTTCCTACATGGCACTAATTCCACTTAAGCCCTGTTTTGTAAGTGTATTGATTCAGGTATTGATGTTTCTCTGCACTTCAGGTAGTGTATACCATCTTTTTTGGAACACCTAGCACTTGCAATGAGTTTGAAACATTAAAACACAGCTGAATGGGTGCTCTAAGAGATACAAAGGCTGAGAGATCTTGCTAACAGGCTAAGATTCAACACTTCCAAGTTCCAGCTAGCCTGGACTTCACTTTCTTGTAAATTCTTGAGACAATACTGTAACAGTATGATTGAAATACCTCTAAGAAGGTCTTAGCTAAAGTCACCATGTCTGTATGTTCATTCGGCACAGTTTTCAGCCAAAAATCTTAATATTTGGCATATTACTCAGCAGCCTTCTGCTAGTGCTTGTTTATCTTGAACTGCATAAATCTAAACGCATGCTTGGAATTCAGACAATATGAGAACTGAGGAAACAAAAAGGAGACTACTTTTTAATGTAAGTTGCTGTCAGTTAAAAAGTAAAGACTAAATATGCTTACATTTATCATGAAGCAGATGGTATGATTCAGAAAGGCTTGAGACATGTAAGAATAAAATTTTTAAAGCTGTTTTTAAACTGTTATCAGAAACTGTGCAAGATTGTCACTGTCTTCTATTTTAATAGAAGTCTTACTATAGTATCTTACGGCAGAAACTCTAGAGGGATTCAGAAAAAAAAAAAAGTGTTTTTTTCTGCCTTTTCTTATCCCTCTACTAAGAGAGGGTTTAAAAAAAAATTTAGTATTTTGCTCTAGTGTTCAAACAGTACCCATCAGCACCCTGCTGTATTAAAAAAGTCATTTAAGAGAATTTGTTAATGATAACTAGAAAAAAGCCTACTTGAGAAAATGGAGGACATCCAGCATGTACATGTTAGCGCTCCTCAGCTGAGCAATGTGAAGTTCCTACAGGTATTTGAAATTTTTTAAAATGCAAAGTAAAACCTGTTTGTTCAAAAGTTCTAAAATGGATTTCTCATGTCCCTCCATTGTTAGAGAAAACCTGTCATCCTTACAAAATAATTCACCATATCTGGCAATACATAAGCAAGACTTCCATTTAGGTTCTTCCCTGTCCAGGACCCCAACCTAAAACAGCTACAGAAGTTTCCTACTTCGATTATAAAGAAAGTAATTTTTCACCTGTAGATTTGATATGTCTGTTCTGCTTTCTAGTACTAAAAATGCAGACTTGAAAAAAAAGCACCATTCTTAGTATAGACTGGATTCTCATCTATGAAAAGAAGTGTTGGTTTTCAAATACAGCAACTTCTTAATAAAGCTTTAAGTTTAGACTTCCCTTAACTGGGCTGAGTTATGCTACTATTTTGAGTTTGAACAGTTCATGAATATTGCAGTTCATTAATATTCTTCTCTGCTTTGCAGACACAAGAGTCCTGACACAAAATCACCCATTCAAGGCAGCAAGATAGATTAACGGCAGTGTCAGGTGTCAAACTGAGCACCTGCATCCTCACATTACTCTCCAAGGCAGCAGATTTGGGACAGTTAAAATTTAAACCTGTTCTTTCTGACACCTCTACTTCTAACATCAAGCATTGCATTATGTACTCTGCGCAGGAGCTAGAAGTTTACCTGGACCGATGTTTCGCATGTGAAAGGCAGAAAAACTACAAAAAGCTGAAGCCTTGCTGGGCAATACTGGTATCTTTAAGAGCTCACAGCAAACTTCACTCTTTAACCTAATCCTAACACCCAACCTTACTGCCCTACCTCACTGATACCTATTGTCAGTTAGTTCTACTAGCCAGCTCTGCATGGCAAGAAACAGTATTGCCTTTATCTGCTTTAAATTCCTGCTTTTCATCTCGTATCTTTTCCCTCATCTGTTGGTTGCTTCAAGTTCACAGTATGTTTAAGTTTTTTACTAATATGCATTATTTATCATTTGCCCATAGACATTTAACAACACAAAAGAGCCCTCCGACACTTTGTGTTCAAGATACACTTCTAGCTGGAAAAAATGGTTCCAAAGCTGGATGTCTGCTCTAGGCTCTGTGCATTAAAAAGCACTGTCACTGCACACTGTTCTGCCTGCTCCATTCAGAAAGCATCCCAGGGCAATTTCTTCACTGGCATGCATGTTTTCAGAAATGGTAGCCTTCACGAAGAGAGGCAGCAACCTCTTAAAAGGCAGAGTCTAGAGACCTTATTAAACACACAACACTTGGGAAAAAGGATTGAGTAACTGTATTTTGATTTCCGCTTCTGTTTATGACTACTGGCACCACTAAACATCATCTAATAGCCCGCTGCACATCAGTACTTTTCAGTAACGATTTACATTTGGATATGCTTTCATATACATTGTGTGACAATGAAACAAGAGGCATATTAATAATTAATTAACTTGAAGACTAAAAGATATACTAATATTTTGTCTGTATCTCCAGAAAACAGCTACATGCATAGCTGAATATAAGTCATTGACCGCTCTATGGCCACAAAGTTCTCCAGCAAACAGATATGCTACAGCCCTCAAGTACTATGCATAACACAGATCAGACTCAGATGCAGAGCAGCAGAGTTCATAGATGAAGGCATAATTCAATGCAGAACAGCACTATCTTCCCTTTTGACACCAACTGGGTGAAGAGAATGCTCAGAATAGAATGTTCTAGCTGCTCAGACCATGTTATATGAATGCACTCACATATCTTTAGCCCCAAAGGATAAACAACCACCAGGACAGAACAAGATCTTGTGTAATTGCTATAGGCTGAAGCTTAAATTCTGTACGTATTACAAGGTTTTGGTTATTCTAGCATATCAGAACTCTTCTGAAAAGTTCAGGCCTGTCTGAAGCAGGACATGTATTTCTTCCATCTTTGGGAATCTAAAGGAGAGTTACTTCCTCAGCAGTCACATTTCTCTCATGTCAGAGGGCTCCCTCTTGGAGAACTGACACATGGAGTCGTTAATTTAGTAACACACAAGTTACGCTCTGGCCCTAGTGTGCACAAGCAGAGGCATTACAAAAGCAGCCTTATTAATGCATGTTGCTTAAGTATTGCAAAGTGTTGCTACAGAAGCAGTGTACTACCAAGGACCTCAAAGTAATTTCTATAATGCAAAAGCTGTTTCCCTGGCCCCCTCTCCTCCAAGGTGTACCACTCATCTTGTGGACAATACACAGCACGCTAAAAGCCTTCCAATTTCTTTTAAATGCCGCAATCAGTCTCACATAACCGGTTCCATGTGGTACTAACAGCCTGAAGTAAGGCTTTCATTCAATTCTATTTGGTTTTGCTGCACTCACAGGCAGCTCCTCATCTTTGAAATTCTAATCAAAAGAGTGCTTTCACAAGAGGCCAATGAATTAAAGGAAGTACAGTTCACAAAATCTTAACCTTTGTAGTCCAAGTCTGCAATTAGCTCCTAGGAAAATACCCAGTACTGATGAAAGGGAAACAAACAACTCAGTACAAAAAATTACAAACACAGTCTACCTGTGTAGAAGGCTAATGCTTAATTGATCCTTACAGTTCTCTCTGAGTAAGCGCTACCATTCATAACCCTTCCAGGGAGTGTTTAAGTAAATCTTTATTACTTTTGTTCAAGAACAGGGAAATGACAGAATGAATAGCTCAAACAGTACCATTACATGTGCCATGTAGCAAGCCAAAAGCGCAGCATTTGTCTCAGTAATTTTCACTACTAGACTGCATCTGGCCAAGAGAAAGATACAGAGGCCTTAAACTGTTGCTTCTATTTACCTGTTCCTTTCTAATTTTCCTAGGTGTATTATTTATAGGCTCATTTTGCTGACTAAGCTTGGCAGTGGTTTTTACCTGCTTAGTGCCAATAATTTTCATATGACAATTAAACAGTTCCTTTAGCGAGTCTCTAAAGGGTACCTCAAAGTATAAAAGCTGATTCTGAGGCTCTATTAAACGATAAGGTTCCAGAATTTGGGAGAAAAAAAAGGCGTTCTGGCACTAAAATCCCATCCTACTTCTCAGTAAATTCACGTATTTAAGAAAAAGAGCTTTTAGCTGTCTATGCCAACATTCTGTTCCTTGCAATAATACTGACTTGGTATTCACAGAATAAATCAAGATTCACCATTGAGTACGAAAAACTTCTCAGAGCTAAAATCTGCAAAGAGATTATGATCTGCTAGCTACAGTACTTCTCTCCTAACATTTTACAAAAATTCACCAAGTGTTCCAAAAACCTCCTGTTTGTTAAGTAGCAAGTAAAATCTGTCTTTTGGACCACTCATTTCTTCTGTATTTGTTATGAAAGCAGAGGGCCTTTGAAGGGGAAGGGAACTCCACGAGCAATCTGGTAACCCTTCAAAGTATCAGCACTTCAGAATTAATTACACCCGGGGACTGCTTTCTCAGATAACGACACTCGCACACAAACATGCATGTAGAAGTCTGAGGTTGCTGGGAAACTGAATTCATTTCTCATAACCAGCAAGTGAAGAGCCATACCTGACAAGGTTCTTTCTCCTCAGCTCTTCTGTAGAAGAGACAAGCCTCACAGTTCCACCAAGATTTCCAAAAAACACCTCCAGAGGGCAATTTAAAACCCTCCTTCAATTCACAGTTTGGCAGCCCACACCCCCTGCCTCAGCTCCCTCTAACACATCTGCCTCGGCCAGACAGACAGACCACTTACACATCTTGAATGATTTTACAAGTGCAACTCCGATGTGTCACCATGCAAAGAAACACTTCACCAGAGTTAGCATGATGATTTTATCTGGCTTTTCCTCCTAGGCCTGGCCACCTGTTGTCTGTCTTTCACAGCTATTACTGACTGGGTCTTGCTGCACCCATCACAACATGGAATATGTTAAGACTTCTGGCTGTCCCCTGATGCTGAGCACAACACCTGCAAGTCATGTTCAGTGCTAAGCATTGTTAAGTGTCTGAAATATGCTTCTGGAAATAACCACAGCAACACAGACGTGACAGGTACTTCATAACCTGTGCATGAAGAAATTCAGAGTTCCCCATCCATCAGTGTTTTTTTTTTTTTTCAACCATTTAATGTGTGTATTTTCTCCCAGAAGGCTTGCTCACATCCTAGTATTTTCAGCCCCACCTTCCTGCCTCTGTCACTCTTTTTGCCCTTTCTATTAAATAAACTTATGGCTTTGGTGACTTCACTGACATTTTGCTCGTGGTCTTTACCCTTGACTACTTTGACCAAAACCCACCTTGTCCTGAAGAATTTGCTGCCATCCTTCAATTTTCAGTCCTAGTTTTATTAAGCTGCAGTTCAAATCCTTTAACCCCACAAATATCTGCAAAACAGGCATAATACAGGATCAACATATTCCTTTAAAAGAAAAGCTTGGATTTCATTCTGTTATAGATTTCATAAATGTGGCAACTGTTACAAAGCATAAGCCCGATACAGCATATGTATTGCTTAGAATATGTAACACCATTTATATAGTTCTGATTGGAAGTCTTAGCTTAAAACATAAAGTTATTATCCATTCTTTTTCAGATTCTAGTAACTTAAGAGCAACCTTCAGAGTCATTCTGGAATCATACACACTTTTTCCTAACAGAACTTCCTGCCAAAGTATGTCAGACTACACTTAAGAGTCATGTTAAAGCATTATACTGCTTAAATGCTAAAGCCCAGAAAGATCTCAGTTTAGGCTCTAACCCAAGAAAACTCATTATTTGAGAAAAGAAAATTTAAACCCAGATTCAAGGCCTGCTGAAGGCAGGCCTCACAACTGTGGCAAAACAAAAGGTATGCCCGGTCCTCAGCCATACGTCACCTCGAACCACCATCAACTTCTGTTCCCATTAAGGTGCCGGGCTGCAAAAAGCAGCGGTGAATGGCTCCAGCTCAGTCAGGCGGAGGGCAGGGATGGGAGCACTGAATCCTGCAGGACACGTGAATCAGGAGCCTCAGATTCCAACAGGAGACCAGGAAACAGTTACGGGCTGGAACTGCGGGTCCCTGAGCAGCAACGCTAGTGCAACAAAAAAGTAATTCAACAACAATATTAATGAAGAGCAGTGACACCGGTCAGAACATGTTTCTCTCAGAGGAGTCATAGAATAGAATCATAGAATAATTTTGGTTGGAAGAGACCTTCAAGATCATCAAGTCCAACCATAACCTAACTCTGGCACTAAACCATGTCCCTAAGAACCTCATCTAAACACCTTTTAAACACCTCCGGGGATGGTGACTCCACCACTGCCCTGGGCAGCCTGTTCCAATGCCTGACAACCCTTTCTGCAAAGAATTTTTTCCTAATATCCAATCGGAACATCCCCCGGTGCAACTTGAGGCCATTTCCTCTTGTCCCATCACTTGTTATGTGAAAGAAGAGACCAACACCCTCCGTGCTACAACCTCCTTTCAGGTAGCTGTAGACAGCGATAAGGTCTCCCCTCAGCCTCCTTTTCTCCAGGCTGAACAGACCCAGTTCAGAACGGCCTGATCTGCCCCGCGGCTGCGGACAGGCGAGAACCGCCCGGGGAGGCCCCGCCGAGCTCCGCGGGGCCTCAGCCGCCGGCGGGCTCGGAGACCGCCCCGACCTGGCCGCCGACAGGCCGGTCCCCCGCGGAGAGCCGGACGGCCACACCCGCACCCTCGCGGGAATGGACTCTCCCGCCCACCTTCTCCCCCCGCCTACAACACACCGACGCTCCCTCGCCCTCCCCGGGACTGTGGGGATGCACGGGATGCGTCCGCCCCAGCACCCACCTGCCCGCAGACTCCGTTCCTTCTCCCTTCTCTCCACGCTCCCGCCGCGTCACGGCCACCACGTTCCGTCCCGTCCCGCTCCTGCCCAACTCGTCTGTCCCCGCCCAGCCCCGCCGCAGCCAATGAACTCGCGGCACATGATCATGATGTAGATGGTGCGCGACGGCACCACCCTGCCCCGCCCGTCAGCTCCTGCCCAGGCGGCGGAGAAGGACGTCACCTCGCACAGCTTGACGGACAGGTGGGAATGGCCAATCCGCTACGAGCGGGGTGAGGCGGGCCCGCCCCCGCCTCGCTCTGGGCCCGCTCCTGGTCGCTAGGCTACAGGCGGGGTCGAGAGTGAGGCCCGGCATGGCGGCCCAGCCGAACCAGTAGGCCTGTGTGCTGTGTGCGGCCGAGCCCAGCTGGAGGGGTAGTGTAGGGGAAAGGGACCTGGGGGTCCTGGTGGACAGCAGGATGCCCATGAGCCAGCACTGTGCCCTTGTGGCCAGGAAGGCCAATGGCATCCTGGGGTGTATTAGAAGGGGGTGGTTAGTAGATGGAGAGAGGTTCTCCTTCCCCTCTACTCTGCCCTGGTGAGACCACATCTGGA